>VDFB02337687.1:42203-84766 GCA_007258455.2 Sequoia sempervirens
AAAGAGAAGAAAGGATAGTTCGAACCAAATTGCCTAGGTCCTTATGTGGTTATTGCAGTCTATGGTTCAGGAGCCTACAAGCTATCAACGACAGAAGGGGACCTATTTGATGAACCTATCAACAGCATGCACTTGAAAAAGTACTATGTCTAGAGTAGTTTTCATCATCAGAAAAGGTCCTAAAGAAATACAAAAATCAGAAAAAGTCCTGAAAAAATACAAAAATTAGAAAAAGTCCTGAAAAAATCCACAAAAATTAGAAAAAGTCCTGAAAAAATACAAAAATCAGAAAAAGTCCTGAAAAAATCCACAAAAATTAGAAAAAGTCCTGAAAAAATACAAAAAGTAGAAAAAGTCTTGAAAAAATCCAAAAAAACAGAAAAGGTCCTGAAGAAATACAAAAATCAGAAAAAGTCCTGAAAAAATCCACAAAAATCAGAAAAAGTCTTGAAAAAGCGTCATAGGGTGAAAACCTGGCAACAGGCAGTCTATTGACAAGAAAAATGTAATAAAAACAAATAGTGAAAATCTGGCAAACAGACGCTATTTGTAGCTCTCCATCTATTAGTTCATGTTTTGCACTTAACTTTCCAGCATTCCTTTCATGCATCTTTTTCTATCATCTTAGGGTCACACCAACACCATGTTATCATCATTTGCGTCGAGCGATAATGTTTTATCATGGCTTGATTTTTGTACATATTCATTGCAGCAAGTTATGTTGATACCAAGGGCAAACATGGGGCATACTGGGGGCAAATCAACTTTCAACAGTGAGACAATGACATCGAAGCCAACCACGCAAAACAAAATAATCAAATCAAACCAAAAAATCCAATCATTGATCCATATCACAGTAGCTTTCAGTTGCGTACTTCACCATGACTCATATTTGGATGATCTCTAATCTAACTAATGTTTGGAATCACAGTATTTCATTTTTGAATAATGGTTGTTTAATTTTTCGATATCATTTCTCTGGAGCTTACTCGATGATGTACTGAACTAGAGTGGTAAGGAAAGAGGATTTTTCTTTGTCTGTTGTATTGAGGTTAATCATTCATCTATTGCAAATATGTCGCGAGACATGATTTTTCCAAAGTTTATCATTGATGACAGTTCCAAATTTGCATCAAATGGTGGTTAGTCTTTGTTTTTTCATACAAGAAATGCTTAGGTCATCTCGGTTCAATTATACTTAGATGCTTGTGTTCACTTGCTATATCAAAAATCATGAAAGTTGTACTCAGATCATCATTGGTGCTAATTTCCCCTCTGATGCTTGTACACACTTCCAACATTTTTCAAACACTCTATGATGATTTAAGCAAGCTCGCCAAAAAGGCTCACCAAAAGGGTCGGTTTCATTTAATTGCATGTCATTTTAGGTCATTGTACATAACTGCATATTGGATTTGCATCAAGAGTTTTTGAAAGGTCAATGACTGTCACTTTTCTTTGGACTATTTGTGGAGGACAATGCAAACATTTGTACCATTATCATTGCATCTTCATTATCATTTCGTCATCATTGCATTTCGTTATCATTTCATATTAGTTTTATATCATTTTGTCATCATTGCATTTTGTTATCATTTCATTTATTATCATTTCATATTAGTTTCATATCATTTCGTCATCATTGCATTTCCATTATTCGTTCATATTAGTTTCGTTATCATTTCATTCATTATCATTTCATTGACATTTCATCATTTCATTCATTACCATTATTACCATCTTATCATCGCATTACCATTATAGTCATTTCATTCATTTCATTTCACTTTCATTATCATTTCCATTTAAATCATCGTATTACCATTATCACTCATATTAGTATTGCATCCATTATCATTTCACAATTTCATCTATTCATTTATCATTCATTCTCATTTTCATTTTTCGTTATCATTATCATTTATATTATTCTATCATTGCATTACCATATTATAATCCTTTCATCCATTTATCATTATCGTTCATATCCTTTATCAATTTCATCTATTCATTTATCATTCATTCTCATTTTCATTTTTCATTATCATTATCATTTATATTATTCTATCATTGCATTACCATATGATAATCCTTTCATCCATTTATCATTATCATTCATATCCTTTAACAATTTCATCTATTCATTTATCATTCATTCTCATTTTCATTTTTCGTTATCATTATCATTCATATTATTTAACAATTTCATCTCATTATCATCTATCCATTTAACATTTCATATCATATTATTTAACAATTTCATCTCATTTTCATCTATTCATTTATCATTCATTCTCATTATCATCTATCCATTTAGCATTGCATATCATATCCATTATCCAATTTCATCTCATTATCATCTATCCATTTAACATTTCATTTCATATCATTTAACATACCATTCCATACCATTTCATTTATCATTTTATCATTTCATATTATTTCATTTCATTATAATTTCATTTATCATTTCATTTATCCATTCATTCTAATCATCATTTTATCATGCATCACTATTTACTCATCTCAATCTCATAGCAGCATTCATATCATTTTACATCATATCATATCATTTTATCATACACTATCTACTCAAATCATTTCACATCACAACATATCATAATGCATATTATGAACACAACATTCATATTATCATCTTTTACCTTCATTGAAAAATCCAAAAAAATAAACATTCCATATATACATTTTTCATAATCATATCATAAATCATCCACCTACATAGCATCGTCAGTATGCATCATCAAATCATCATCATCATAATAAAACATCATAATCGAATCATCCTGCATATCATGTTAGTCATCAGATCATTTAAATGCATACCAAAATCCATAAACACATAGAAATAAATGCATATCATATCATCATATCATAAATGCATGTCAACTCATCATCAAAATAATCATCGTCGCTGCATTTCATCACTCATCAAAAATGATACAAATGTCCAAATGTCCAATGACACTAAAATTTCTAAAGCAAAATACATCAGATATGATAAAAAATGGCATATACATGCTCAAAAAATGATATACATCACAAGACTAGCTGGTCGATGCCCCTGATGGAGCTGGTCCGGAAGGAGGTGGCTTGCCACTGGTGCCTGCATCTAGATCTTGCCGAGGCCCAGTCACTCCCCTGCTCTGTGTGTGTCCGCGATCTACTCCTGGTCCTGCTATGCGATCGCGGGTATGGCTCTATGTGATCTGGAGGACATAGCTTCTCATATCTCACTATGTAGTACTCAACCTCCCTGGCCATCTCCATGCCCTCTGCAATGGCATCCCATAGTGACACACTCTCTATAGTGCCCATCAGCCTTTGGGCCACACCCTTAGCCTCTACTGCCCTCCACCTGAATGCATCTCTCTCTGCTATAACCTGGGCTAACTGTGGGCCTGGGGTAGGTGCTTGTGCCTGTGCCTGTGCTAACTGTGCCTATAACTGCACAATGAAAGTTTGTGACTGCGCCAACCAGGACTCTGCAACTGACTCTACTGACCCTGTAATGTCTGCATCTAGGTCTGAAGTGTAGTGATTTGTCCCTGCTGCGAGGAGGATGCCATTCGGATCACTATCTGTCTCCCAATCCCTGTCCTCAGCCGCCGCATAATCTGGACACCCCTCAGAATATCCAGCCCTAATCTCCCCAACACATGTCCCCCCTCCCCACCATCATCTCCATCATCTCCATCATCATCATCTGAGCTCCCCTCATCTCCGCTCTCTACCTCCTCTCCTCCAACTGCTCCCTACTCACCACCGGCCACATCCTCCTGTCTCCTTGCCCCTAGTTGTGGTGCTACCAAAATCTGTGATGGCTCATCAGGACTGGTGAACCGAGGAAAGGGATGCGTGTGAAAATATGTAGAGTACTCATTAGACATACCCGCATCCACAATGTCTCGCCTGTCAACCCATACCTCAGGTGCTAATGCAATAAACTCTGTATATGCGGCCTGATAAAAAATACATAGCCCCCATCCGGCCTCATGTCTACTCTGGGTGTAATGTGTAACCCCTTGCGGCATCCCCTGTGTGAATCCGAACTACCTTTGTACCCGTAATGCCAAAAACCTCTCTAAAATAAAGGGCGTCCTCCCTATCAGGAACCGAGGAATGCATACATACGACATCTCTATGTCATCTATCGCCCATGGCTCACAATCAAGATATGGTCGCCATATCACCGTATCCATGTCATCCAGCAGTCATCTCCAGTAATCCACCTTGCCCAGCTTGGGCTGGGTAAGGAACATCGCATACATATAGATATAAGGCCTACCTGGTGGCCTAACTCTGGGGGACGCCGGTCTCGTCACAGCAAAGTGCTCCCACACCCAAATCTGTAGCACTGTCACCCCGCACAACAAACTGGATGATCCTCTGTACACCACCTGGTGCAAATCATGATAGAGATGTGCTAACATGCAGCTACCCCATGCATATCTCCTCAACTATAGCAACATCTGCTCTAGAATCCTGCCCCAACCCACTGATAATCCGTTTGCCCGACGATCCGAACAAAGGAGACCTCCAATGAATGCACCCAAAACTGCCAGCAAGGTGGGCTATTTGCGAAAGTCTACCCATGGTACTCAGTACCCAACAATCTGTGCATCTTTGTGCACTCTCCTCAAAGCATCCGTCCCCCAGCTCCTTGTGATCATAATACACAAGGGCTCCAACCACAGGGATACCTAAGATCTTGTACACGTCCTCAGGAGTCACTGTTACCTCACTGGTCGGCATGTGAAAGGTGTTGTGCTTTGAATGCCATCGCTCTGCAAGTGCCGTCAACAATCCTCTATTGACCCTAATCGGCGGCATCGCCAACAAGGATCCTAAACTGCAGGTATCAATCAACGCTATATCAGCAGGTGTCAACTCAGGGATCCTATCCCATCCTGTTGAATGTCGCTCTCTAATCTCGAAGTTTTTAAAAACCTCCTATTTTCATCACAATGGTAATTCATCAGAATCATATCAATCATTTAAACAATATCAATCAAACTCATATCAATGACTCATATCAATATATCAAATCAACGACCCATATCACATAATCAGTCTTATCAATCAAATCAAATCAAATCTATCTAGCTGGATATCATATCAAATATGTTCTACAATCAATCACTATTTGTTTTCTATCGCATAAAGCAAATTTATCAGAAATCATATCAATCATTTACTCTTTGTTTTCTACTCTAGGAAGCAAAGTTATTAGTTCAATCTACTCTTTGTTTGTTTTTTTTTCTTTCATAGAAAGTAACATTATCCATCATTTACTCTTTGTTTTCTACCCTAGAAAGCAAAGTTATCAATTATTTGATCATTTCTATTCATACCAGCATGATGACACAACAATTTACCTATCTATTGGCCAAGGAAGCAATACAAATCATCAATTTCACGTTACTATCATCAAAACATCAATTCTGTCTAGTTTACCATATGCGCTGTTCTTTTTACGGGATGTGCTAAATCCCATATGCGTCGTTCTTTTTGCTAGATGCGCACAAACAAACCCCCTATGTGCATTTTCCCGTATGCACCACTTTAATCACCGTATACACCACTGTTTTTACTGGATGTGCGTTTTTTCTCTATGCGCACCTATTTTCCCTATAAGCGCTCTACCCCTAAAGTTTCCTATCCTACCCTATATGCGCGCTAGTTTTTACGGGATGTGCCAAACTAGTTTTACCTTGACTGTTTAACATTTATGCTCTATGCGCGTTTGTTTCTACCCTAAGTGCACCTGTTTTTTTTTAAAGCGCCTAAACTATTTTATATGCACGCGAACGACATTTTCTAAAAACAAAAAATCGCGGAAAGATGAAATTTTTTGATTCAAATCAAAAAATTCGAAAGCACAAGAGGATAGATTGACTCACCGGTGGTCCATACGCAACTGGCCTCTGATATCTGCGGGATCTCTCGAATCGGTGGCGATAATAGGGAATCTCTATGTCGCAATGTCACTCTCACAGCTACAGTTTTCACTAAAGTTAAAAGTGCAAATGACTTGTCTTTTTCAACCTTTTTACCTTTTAAAGGTCAAATAAGGGTAAATTTGACTTTATTTTCAAAATGGGACATTTCTTTTTCATCATCTGTCACGAGCTAAATCACTCACTCTCTCTTATTCGTAATTTACCTCCTGAGGGGCATCATCAGCAGAAATATCAAAAGCATATCAGGGGCAAAATCTTATTTTTTTTGAAGTAATGTGTTTTACACATCACTTCAAAGAGGGGCAAAATGTATACGTCTAAAAATAGTCATGATTAAACTTGTTGATTAATTAAATATGATTTATTTAATTAATTCTCTTGATGTCATCTACATATAAATAAATTTAATTATTTATTTATATCGTTCATCTTCTAAATTCTTCTACCTTAAATTAAATAAATAATTTTATTTAATTACTAACATTTCCATCTTTCGCTTGATTAAATTAAATAAATTTTTATAAGTTATTTATATTTAATTATCATAGTATTCTAAAGTTTAGATATTTTGGATATTTAAGTAATGGAATATATTCATCTCACCTTTATCTTTCGCTTGATTAAATTAAATAAATTTTTATAATTTATTTATATTTAATTATCATTTGGTTCTAAAGTTTAAATATTTTGAATATTTGAATAATGGAATATTCTCCATCCCACAATCGAATTAAAATATTAAATATTTTATTTCTTCACCCTAATTTCATTTTTAAACATAATTAAATATGAGTTATTTAATTATGTGAGTTTCCATTTTCGTCTCCACTTCTAAATTAAATAAATGTATTTTATTTAATTTCTAACTCGTGCTAACTTACCTTTCCAAATTCTTGACTCGCGCTTTGAAATAGAAGTTTCCCTTCGAACTCAATGACAAAAATTAAAAGAAAAGGGAAACCTTCCATTCTTCTCTTCCCGTCGTCCGTTCAAACAAGCTTAATCCGGACCGTCGATCGATTCAGCCAATCGAATCCGTTCGAAAACTCTATAAAAGCCCGTGCAAATCTAAGCTTCTAGTTAGATTATGCATGATCATCCACATTCGCACACACGCATACACTACGCATTCATACGCATTTGTACAACCATACTTTTAATCAACTTATGCATTCATATTAGTTTCAATATCACAACAATCTTCTCGTATTAGCCCAACTTTTGCATTTAGCATAGTTTGCATTTTAAATCTCATTCTTTAGTTGTCATTTTGTTGAGTTTGGTCTGCTGATCTGAGAGCTATCTAGAAACCAACAAAATGCTAAAGTTAGAGGAAGATAAGACGGTTTCGGGAAGCTACTGTTACGGTTTGCATATTCTGTTTCCTTTTCAGCTTTTTGATTTAATGTCTTATTAATATGTATTTGATTTTATCTATTCGCGTTTGTTTCTACCCTAAGCGCGCCTATTTTTTTCGAAAGCGCCTAAACTATTCTATATGCGCGCAAACGACATTTTCTAAAAACAAAAAAATGTGGAAAAATGAAATTTTTTGATTCAAATCAAAAAATTTGAAAGCACAGGAGGATAGATTGACTCACCGGTGGTCCATACGCAGCTGGCCTCTGATATCTGCGGGATCTCTCAAATCGGTGGCGATGATAGAGAATCTCCATGTCGCAATGTCACTCTCACAGCTACAGTTTTCACTAAAGTCAAAAGTGCAAATGACTTGTCTTTTTCAACCTTTTTACCTGTTAAAGGTCAAATAAGGGTAAATTTGACTTTATTTTCAAAATGGGACATTTCTTTTTCATCATCTGTCGTGAGCTAAATCACCCACTCTCTCTTATTCGTAATTTACCTCCTGAGGGGGCATCATCAGCAGAAATATCAAAAGCATATCAAGGGCAAAATCTTATTTTCTTTGAAGCAATGTGTTTTACACATCACTTCAAAGAGGGGCAAAATGTATACGTCTAAAAATGGTCATAATTAAGTTTGTTAATTAATTAAATATGATTTATTTAATTAATTTTCTTGATGTCATCTACATATAAATAAATTTAATTAATTATTTATATTATTCATCTTCTAAATTCTTCTACCTTAAATTAAATAAATAATTTTATTTAATTACTAACATTTCCACCTTTCGCTTGATTAAATTAAATAAATTTTTATAAGTTATTTATATTTAATTATCATAGTATTCTAAAGTTTAAATATTTTGAATATTTAAATAATGGAATATCTTCTTCATCTCACCTTTATCTTTCGCTTGATTAAATTAAATAATTTTTTATAATTTATTTATATTTAATTACCATTTGGTTCTAAAGTTTAAATATTTTGAATATTTGAATAATGGAATATTCTCCATCCCACAATCGAATTAAAATATTAAATATTTTATTTCTTCACCCTAATTTCATTTTTAAACATAATTAAATATGAGTTATTTAATTATGTGAGTTTCCATTTTCATCTCCACTTCTAAATTAAATAAATATATTTTATTTAATTTCTAACTCGTGCTAACTCACCCTTCCAAATTCTTGACTCGCGCTTCGAAATGGAAGTTTCCCTTCGAACTCAATGACGAAAATTGAAAGAAAAGGGAAACCTTCCATCATTCTCTTCCACTTTCGAAGATCTCCCGCCATCCGTTCGAACAAGCTTAATCCGGACCGTTGATCGATTCAGCCAATCGAACCCGTTCGAAAATTCTATAAAAGCCCGTGCAAATCCAAGCTTCTTGTTAGATTATGCATGATCATCTACATTTGCATGCACACATACACTACGCATTTGCACAGCCATACTTTTAATCAGCTTATGAATTCATATCAGTTTCAATATCATAGCAATCTTCTCGTATTAGCCTAGCTTTTGCATTTAGCATAGTTTACATTTTAAATCTCATTCTTTAGCTGTCATTTTGTTGAGCTTGGTCTGCTGATCTGAGAACTATCTGGAAACCAACAAAACACTGAAGTTAGAGGAAGATAAGACGGTTTCAGGAAGCTACTATTACGGTTTGCATATTCTGTTTCCTTTTCATCTTTTTGATTTAATGTCTTATTAATGTGTTTGATTTTATCTAAATTGATCCAATATTTCAATCACACACTAGGAATTGATTATTTACTACTTGAATTGAGTTGAGCTATATTTTTTTAAATTGATCTTAGTTTAGGTTATCAACAAATTAGAATTAAGGAAGATGTTTCCCAAAAAATCATTTAAGACTCGTTTATGGGTCATTGTGAGTTTATATTGATGTCATTTGGTCTTACTAATGCTCCATCTATATTTTAGAGCTTGATAAATTTCATATTTAACCTATTTTTTAAGAAGTTTGCATTACTATTATTTGATAATATATTGATTTATAACAGTACATGGGAAGACCATTTGCACCATGTAAATCATGCATTACAAGCTCTCAAACAACACCAAATTTATGCTAAACCGTCCAAGTGTACTTTTGGTCTCAAAGAGGTGGATTAATTGGGTCACAGTTTCTTATTAAGGATAAAATTTTGATCCTAACAAAATTAATGTTATGGTGGAGTGACCTATTCTTAAAACCATTGAGAAGTTGAAGATTTTCTTAGGAGTCACTAAATAATAAAAAAAACACTTAGAAATAACTACGACTACATAACAACAACCCTCGTAGCTCTATTAAAGAAGGGTGATTTTCAATGGAATGAGTTAGGTAATAAAACATTTGAGAGATTGAAGGAAGCTATGCGTACTAGTCTAGTTTTAGCCACTCCAAACTCCACCAAGTATTTTAGGTTCTGTAGACCCCTCGTGCCTTGGCAACCTATTGGTATGCCTAGCAACGACATACCCTACGATACCTACAATTAGTGATACAGACAAGGTACTATTGTCGATAGTGGGCTAAACAATTAAAAATTCCACCCACAATAAATTTAACTTAAATATATGATGTTGTTGGGTTTGCCACCTTGTGGTGCTCGAGCACCATTGGTACGCCACTATCACCGCCAAGCCACTGATGGGGCCACTCGAGGGCCACCCCTATTCAACTTAACAACCTAATATATTAATTTTTTCTAGGAGGAATAACTTTTTCCTCAGGTGTCATTTTTTCAACTTCTTATAGTCGTTGGAAAGGTGATTCTGACTACTTCACTGTGGTATTAGTGGTTTTTCAAATTTTGTTATTTTGACATATAAATGTTTGCTAGAAGTTGAATGTTATTTTCAGAATTGGAGAGGTCATAACTTATGTATACGAAGTTGAATTTTGGACTTCTTATAGTTGATGAAAAACTTGTTTAGAGAAATACATAATGGATCAGGTTTAGTGATGTTTTGGCATGATTATTTGTTGTTATTTCTATCATAGTTGTTTATGGGTTCTTGTTGATTCTGGTACTTTGGTGAGCTTATGGCTATTTGGAACTTAGTGATTTGGTGTTTGAGTCATTGCATACTCATGTGTGCATCTCCGATTACTCTCATTTGATATGGTTATTAGTATATTATTGAGTTTTTGTGTTGCATTGTTGGATCTACGAGTTGTGTAGTGTTGTAGGTTGTCTATACTCACAAGTTGCATATATGACTTAGATGTGGGTTTTCTATGCCCATAGATGCTTTAGTTTTGTTGAAAATTCAAATTTGTGGTATGGTTTAGTCACTTTTTTTGTTGGTTTGTTTGTCATGTTGAGGTGGAAAGATGGTATTACTAGGTACAATCATGATGTGGGACCTATGCTTGTTGACTATGTGATGTAAATATGTGACACAGTGGGAGTTTGTTGCTAATACATTTGGTGGTGATCATGGTGCCATTGATGTTCCTTGTGCCTTTGGGACTTTGACATGACATGATTGTTTATGTAGGTGATTTGTTGGTGGTGTTGGATTGTTTCTTATTTGTTTTGTGGTGGTGTATCTTCTTGGTTTGAGGATCATGGTTTTAATTTGACTTTTGGGAGCTCTTGGTATTGCAGTTGAGTTCTTTAATTGTGTGAAATTTTTTGGTTGATCTTTGTTGAGGATGTTGTTATCACAATGTCATGGATGTATTAATTACACGATTCAGTGGGAGCTTGTGACAATGATGGTTTGGTGGTGTTGTATCTTCTTGGTTTAGAGATTATGGTTTGTACTCTTCTCTTTGGGTGGTCAGTGTTGAGTTCCTTGATTGTGTTGGGGCCATGGAGAATCTTCATTTAGAGGATGTTTTTCATGATTCCATAGATAGCTCGGTATCATGGTTCATTAAGATCTTGTGGTGATGATGGGGATTCATCACTTGATGGTGGATGATCTTCTGCAGTGTTTGTTGGTGTCATGGATGAACTCTTGGATTATACTTCTTCTATGCAGTAGGGTTCTTTGAAATTTTGGGTTTCATTGATAGGAGATGATTATCTTCATGTGGTTTGGAGATTTTGACATCTTGGTTAGCCATGACAGACTCTTTACTATTTAGTATTTGGTTGAGATGTTGGTTACAATTTTCATTTGACATGTGATACTTGTTTAATAGGATGGTTTTCTTTATTATGTCATTATATACTCTTGTTTGTGCATATTAGAGTTTTAGCATGATACATTTGCATGATATTTTCATTGGAGAATATGGTCTTCTTTTGAGGAGATGTGAGATCATGATGTCATGATTAAGTTCTTGATTCATGATTGGGGCTTTGACTTTGATCTTGGTTGGTTCTCTTGATATTGAGTACATTGATCATTTTCTTAGGAGCTTCATGATGGTGCTATGTTGCATTTAGAGTTTGGCATGGATTGATCGATTACATGCTCTCATGGATACTTGGAGACATAGGTGAGGCTAGGAGATCTCTTATGATTAGAGACATTTGTTGGGACAATTACTCTTTTGACGAGGTTTCAACTAGAAGTCCAAGGATCCTACACCTTGGTTGTATGTGAGTTCAACATGGACCTATGATGAGATTGTTCTTAGATGAGTAATGATGATATATAAGAAGAGCATTCTCATTCCCCACTCTTGGTCTACTTGGTAGTTTATCATCTAAGAGGTATTACCCATTATTATTTTTAGATGTATCATGTTTTATTCTTTTTCTTCTCATGCATACGCATCTTGAGCTATGGATAGTTGGTTCTCGAGGGTTAATTTGAGGAGTGTTGGCTTGCTTATCTCCCTATGCATCATGAGTTCTTTCATTGATGTTGAGTTTAGGAGATGTCATTGGTCTTATTCCCTTGGTTTAGGAATGGATTTGGTTTGATCTTCCTTTGGTTCGAGATGCATACATCTTGATTATGGTTAGATGTGGGTAATGCTATTCTCTTTGGTATTTTATGGAGGAGATCATACTTATCACAACTTAGTATTTAGAGGTGTGTGTAGAAGGATATGCTACATGGTTTTGATTTGTAGGTTCTTTTGTTGGTATTGTTCTTCTTCCTGGATGTTTTTTTTCACATGACATTAGATTTGGGATCTTGTGTGGAGATATGGTGATCACTATGTTTGTGGTCATGTGTTGTTACTTGTACTTCATTATTTTTTGGTGACAACATGGAGGTTACTTTATCCTTTTCCTTTGTTGAGTGTGAAGAAATTGGGAGAGTTATTAAGACTTGTGGTGAGAGTTGTATTGCAACATATTGGTTTGCAGGTTTTGTATATCATTGTAGATGTTCCTTGGTACTACATGATATTTGTTACACTCTTTATGCGATGTAGTGGTTGATATTTGGATGCCTTGATCATTTTTAGATTTGACATTACTTATGCAGTGGGAGTTCTTGGATGTGTGTGTTTTGCATTGACATTTTTGACACTTGGAGCTTGTGATTGCATGTTATGGGTTGGATATGTTGATGGTATGAGGTTCACTTGTTATGATTAGTATACCTTTGAGGTATGGTAGTTGGATGTGTTAGAATTTGTTGTGGGTGCTATTTCAATTGTGGTTATTATATCTTGACAACTACTAATGCATATTTGTTTCCTTTGGATTGAGTGTTTGTGTTTTGGAATATCAATTGGAGGCAGGACTTATGCTCCTTTGTGACAGATAGTGTGGAATCTCTTTGGATGACTTCTTATCTTTGTGCATTGGCATGGTGGAGGATGAGAGTATTCATACTTGATATGGTGGTCACCTTGTTTCTTGTTGTAGGTAACTTGATGGAGCATATGAAGCACTTTGATTCCTTTATGATATATGTGACTATAGGGATTGTTCCCTTGTTCGTGTTTGATTTTACTTGTTTATCCCTTATGCAATATAAACATGTGAGATAATGTTAGGAAAGTGTGTGTTGTCCACCTTGAATAATGTTATAATATAATATTTTATTATTTTTGGTGCACCTAGGGGATATAGGGATGTGTGCATCACATGGGTTATAATTTTTGGGGACACTTTATGTGTTGTATGCAACATTGTGATAAATATTTAATGTGGGGCTACACATCGGGGAAATATTTAATATTGGGAAAACTTAGTACCAAAAAGCAATATTGTGGGGGTTAATGGTTTTGTAAGCTTGTGGTTTTATGTAATACCACTTGGTGGTTTTTTTGTGAGCTTATGTCTATAAAAGCAAGCAGATGGGTAGTTGTCTATGGTCCGCTGGTTGGTTAATTGGTCATTTTGGCTAAGGGGTTAAGAGCATCTCTTGTTAGCATTTGCGAGGTTTGAAGCATGGAACGAGATGTGTGGTTACATGCTTGTTCATATGGAGTGCTTGTAGAGGGCTTGATGTTTCAAGGGTATTCATAGAGATCTGAAGATGTATTGTAATCTTTATTGTTGAATAATACATGAGTGATGGATGCTTATGGAGGCTGGATCTTTCCCTCCTAAATGTTTTTCTAGGGTATATCTTGTGTCATCTTTGATGGTATGTTGTCTATTCAAGTTTGCATGTAGATTTTGAATACTTGTTTGCATAAATTTCTCTAGTTGGGTTATGTGGAAATTATCTTGAGTGAATGCATATTTCTTTTTAGATTTGAAGAAGGAAGAATTATCTTGGATTCAAAGTTAATTCTCTAGACACACACAAGGAATTTTGAGGACTAGGACAATCATTGAGTATCTCATTTAGTGGAATAAGTGTTTGGTTGAAGATTCCACATGGGAAGATGAAGCTTTTGTGTACAAACATCCATACTTGATCAACATCGAAGACATGCTTTTTTGAAGAGAGAGGCACACTACACCTCTTAATCCTATAATATGTACAAGGTTATGATTAGTCAACTTGTGGCTACATTAACTATTAATTAAGTTATATGATCATTATTATATTCTCATTTATATATTTAAGTCATTCTAGGTGTTATATGTAGGTATCTAAGTCAGCTTGGGTGACATGTATAAGGCATAAATATAGTATATATAAGAGCTAATGTCCAATTTATTATCATCACATTGTAATTTGTGCTCTTCTTGGATACTTTTTGAGGTTCCCCCCTTCAAAGTTGCTTATTATTCTCATGTATTATTTATTATTTGTAGATTTTTTCCTCTTTGGTGCAATCTATTTCATTACACTCCATTTTTTGCATCTTTTTTAACAATCATTTTGGTTAACATTAATTTGTATGTTTATATTACATAGGTTCATTAAAATTTTCAAATTTGTAAGCTGCATCAATATTTGTTTTTAAGTTTGAAAACCTTTCTAAGCTTTCTTATCATCATTTCCAACATAGTTTACAATTATGTACTTTCAAATAATTAGTTTTAATGTATAATGATATGCAATATGTTTTTAGAACAAGGTAAACTACTACAAATAAAGCCTCCTCAAATAGTATGAAAAAATGACTTTTCTTAATATATTGGATTAACCATCATGATATTATATGAAAATGTATAACAACAAATAGAATTTAGCAAGCCAATGTAATTTAACACAACACCAATTATATGTTGAGAAACCCTTTCATACAAATTTAGCAATCAAATAAAAGCTCAAGAATGTATTAATCTTTAATGAAAAAGGGTACATAAACAACACACTTCTCTCTTTAATTCAACAAAAAATTGATAGCATGTTTACATACAAATAACCCACAAAACTACTATCTCATGCCTTCAATTTATACAAAATGGAAGAAAAAAACCATAAATGGTTTCCCACAATAATCTAGAACCAAAACCTATGATTTCATGAAAAAACCTACGCCTCATGAAGAGCATATTTCGAGAATAGTAAAGAATAATGGACAACATCTTTGACTCACAACTACACCAAATGGCTATACCTCCTGATAATGAAGTGAAAATTCCTCCATCGACATGCATGGGATCCACTAGATAAATACAAGAATCTTCATAACTCCTTCCTAGCGTGTAGGATTGGAAAAGTGCCATATGTGATCTCATATTAATTTGAAATTACCACCATTATGCTCCACCTCCTTCATAAATGCCACTATAACTAATATTCGAAGTCAACAAGGACAAATATAAATTAATAATATCTCTCAACAATATGTGCATCCAAGTACACCTAATCCAAGGTTCTTAAAGATGCAACATTTGTACATTAAGATTGTAATCAAATATCACACATTCCATGATTTTATATATTACAATGACATCCATAAGAACCATAAAATAAATCAAACACAAGATCCAAGGTACATGGACTTCCTCCACTAAGAGAACTTCTTTGTTGCCACTAATTTTGTGAGAGAATCTACAACATTATATTGAGTGTCAATCTTCTAAAACACAACCTTGGTATTCTCTGCCATCTCACAAAAAATGATACTATATACAACATTCTTAGTATGAGCATGATACATGAGATTATTGGCCAAGCAAATATCACTTTAATTGTCATGTATAATTTTAATGACCCTACAATCAAACACCTTAACACAATATCTATAACTATACCACCTCCATAGAGGCATGTTTAGTAGCCATAAACTCTCCTTTAATGATGCACACAAAAACCATGTATTTCCTCTTATGTTACTAGCAACGTGATGGGAATGTGTCGTTTCGCGTCACGATGGTTGAAACACGTTTCTCGTCACGAACGACTATTTCCAAGTCGTTTCTAAGGTTGCAGAAGGTTGCAGAGTTTTTAAAACAAATAGTTGTCGCTGGTCTAAGATGGAATAGATTGACATGCACATCAATGAAAGTCTCAATTAAAATAATGACTGCAATCAGCCAATACCTAAGTCTACAGATATCCTAAGATGCATTAAAAAGCATGGTACAGTTAAAAATAGTTAATAAAATGACTACAGTTCAAGCAATACCTAACTCTGTAGATATCCTAAATTGCATTAAAAAGCACAGGCAATTAAAAACTTGGTTTTTTAAAGATCAAATTACATGCACCAATAAATCTGTAAGTTGCAATAAACTATACAGTTAAAAAATTAGTTTTTTAAAGATCAAATTACATGCACCTATAAATTGGCATGCTGATTAACAGATGTTTCAACTAGTTTGACATGCAGTTAACGAAAGTTTCAACCAGTTAAAATAAAGGTACAGAGCAACCAAACTCTACAGATATCCCTAACTCTATAGTTGCATTGAAAAGCAATAAACCGATACACCTAAAAAATAAGTTTTTAAATGATCAAATTACATGCATAGTGAAGAAATAGTGAAGATTTTAATTTTCTTATAAAAAGATAGAAAGGGAGATTAGAATTTATCAAAAAACATTCGTAAAGAGAATTGATTGAAAGCTTTACAAGAAGAAGATAGTTAAGAATTTTCATTGCAAGATCAAGTATGTTTATTTCTTTCATAGATCATTATATTAATCATTATTTTTATTGCTATAAAAAACTTAGAATATGAATTGATTCTTTATACATCTATTTTTTTTTACAGTAATTTTTTTTTATATTTTAAATTTTTGAAGCATATATATTAGTTATATATGTTTTTGTTTTGAAAATGTATATATTTTTAAACATTGTTTAAGGAAAAATGGACAATGCCTCTTAAAATCCTTCTATGTCAGAATCACAAAGAACTCAATCCATAAACCCCGCAGCTTGTATAACAAAGCAAAGAAAGAATTTGAGCAAAAGTTGTGCAAGATTGTTACAGTAATTGGAAATTATCCAACAACAAATTATGGTAGTTCTGGAAGTAGGCAATGGACTTTCCCACATTGTCGAACAAATAAGGCTAGCTCAATTGCACGAGTTCGTTATCATTTGTTGGGGGTTGGAAAGAAAGAACAAATAGTTGTTTGTGGTATCATTCCAAAAGTAGAAAGAAAAGATTTGATCAGAGAGTTTAATTTTGTAGAGTCTTTGAAAATTACTGAATCATTACAGGGACGATCAAAAGATTCTCATTCAGGGAGGCCACTCTTTCTAGGTTCTTTTACTTCTATTTATGAATCTCAAATTGGGAAAATGTTTGATGCTACTTACAAAAAGAATGTAGACGCTGCTATTGGGAGACTTTTCTTTGGTTGTGGAATGCCATTCAACATAGCTAGGTCTCCTTTGTGGAAAGGGGCTATAAGGATGGTCAATAATGCACCTAAATGATACGTGCCTCCAAGTTTTGAAAAACTTTGTACTGTTGTAAATTGGATGATGAGAAGAAACACATTGAGGATAGACTACAAGACATTAAAGATAATTGGTCATATACAGGTGTCTCTACAGTTTTAGATGGTTGGACTGACATTGCACATAGGCCACTAATCAATATTCTTGTTTCTTCACCTAAGGGCACAATATTTATCAAATCACATGATACTTTAGGCCATGTGAAAGATGCACCATATTTAGTAGGTCTTTTCCAATAAGCAATTGAATAGGTAGGGAGAAATAATGTTGTGCAAATTATAACTAATAATGCTTCAAGTAATGTCTTGGCAGGAGGAAGGATTGAAGATGAATATCCAAACATTTTTTGGACATCATGTGCAGTTCATTGCATGAACTTACTTCTTAAAGATTTGCACAATAAGCTTCCTTGGATTAGTGAGGTAATTGTAAATGTAAAAAAGTTACAAAATTTTATTGTAAATCACTCTATGTCACATGCTATATATAGGAAATATGCTTCATTGTAGCTACTTAGATGTGCAGAGACACGATTTGCTTCAAATTTCATCATGGTTGATCGAGTTGTGAAGGTAAAATAATCATTAAGGCAAATGGTGGTGTCTAATGAATGGAAGAGATGGAGAGATAGAACAAGTAATAGTAGCCAAGCATGTGATGAAATTGTTGATCTCATCATTGGTAGTAGATCAATTTTAAATTCTGGCAACACGCAGGTGACCTTCTGATGCTTTCTTGGCCTATTCTTGAAGTCCTTCGTCTATTTGATAATGATAAACCATGCATGGGAGATGTGTTTGAGAAGCTAGATCAGATAAAAGAGAGGCTACAATATATATTTACTGTTGGGGCACCATCATTTGATCAAGAGACACAGGATATTGTGTGGGAACATAGTTTAAAAAGATGGAAGATGCTTCATAGTCCTCTTCATTTTGTTGGATTTCAACTTAATCCAAAATGGTTTCACAAAAATCCATGGTTGGATGATGCTCGGTTTCCATGGGATGGAAAACCTATATGGATAGAGTTTATCCAAATAGAGAGGATCACACTAAAATCAAGGAGGAAATGCTAAAATATATCAATGGAGTAGATAATTTTGCCCATAGAGATGTTCCATTTGATCGAATGAATTTTGAACCAAAGGTATTATGGGAGATTCATGGAACAAAAACACCATTACTAAGAGACATTGCAATCTGTGTGTTATCTTAGGTAAAATTTTGTATATTTAATCATACGATAGTTGAATTAAATTTTTTATTTTATTATTAATTTATTTCAAAATGCTAATATTATTTACTTTCATTTTACATAAACAGGTCTCTAGTTCTTCTGCATGTGAAATAAATTGGAGTGAGTATTCCTTCATCCATTCTATGAAGCATAACTGGCTAGGTAGTAAAAAGGCAAAAGATCTTGTGTATGTACATGCAAATCTTCGTCTTTTGTCTCTAACTTCCATAGATTATAAATTAGGGCCTCATAAAATGTGGGACTATGGTGGTTCAATGGATGATGGAAATGATGAATTGCTAATAGAAGTACTTGAAGATAATGTAGAGGAAAGTCTACTTGAAGTTGGAATGGAGAAAGGTCAAGCAAGTGGAAGCATTCCTTGAACATCAAAAATATAGATCTTGGAGAATTTAACTAAAATTTGATGACACCTTTCAGTATTATATTAATATTATTGGAAACAATTATGACAATTGTATTTTTGTTTTGAATTGAAAAGTATTTTAAATTATTTAAAAGTGATATAATATTCTTGGTTTATATTATATTATGTTTTGTATTTAGACAAACTTTTTTAAATTATTTAAAAGTGATATAATATTCTTGGTTTATATTATATTACATGTTTTGTATTTAGACAAATGTTTAACTTACATGCATTTTTACGTATGTGGGACAAAAAATTATAATAAATCTGATTGAAAATAATATTTTTGGTTTATATTATATTATGTTTTGTATTCAGACAAACTTTTAACTTACATGCATTTTTATATATGTGGGACAAATATTTATAATAAATCTAATTGAAAATAGATATGTATATAAAATCCATTTCTTGTACACAACCTTTCAAAAACCCGTTTCTCATCACGTTGCCGTTCCCGTTGCGGTTTTCGTTTCTCATTTCTGATAACATAGGTTTCCTCTTGCTCATCCAACTAACTATATTTCTAAACAAAGATAACACATAGCCATTAGTGAACCTTCAACTATCAAAGTCACTTATCTAGTTTGCATCAATAAAGCCATGTATATTCAATGTCTTACCCACAATTAATACTATGATGACATAATCTAAATAATTAAAAGTACTTCAAAAATATATAAACACCCTTTTAACATAATTCTAATAGCTCCTTACTAGGGTTGGAAACCAACCTACTCAAAGCTCTCACTACTTGTGTAATATTGGTCTAGTGCAAACCATTACCTACATCAAACTACTAACAAAGCTAACATAAGGCACATTAGTCATATCTTCAAAAATCATTTTACACTTGTGACCAAAGTCATAGTATAGGATAAATACACCAAATCCATACATATTTAAGGCATATTTAATCCACTAAGCCATGATCCCAATGTGATGGTGTTTGAAAGCATCAAAACTAAGAAACCATTAAACTAAACATGAAATAAACATGAAAGCTTGAAAGAAACCTATTCTAAGACTTCAAAATTTATCTCATTGGGAGAGTGGTATCACATTAATGTGGAATGACGACCCTTTCCCAATCCCTTGGATAATATGAGCTTGTTCCAATCAATTTTATTGAAGAAAATTGATGAAATTGATGAGAGATATATGTGAAACATGATGAAAGCTAATTTAACATGATACTAAGATGATGTGTTGTAAATGTGTGCAAATATATTATAAATGTATGCAAGATTTAAAGATGCAAGTCCTAATTCCTAAATATGCTAAATGGATGCAACTAAGTTACCATGGAAGTCATTAATGGATGCTTTAAGCTACAATGATCAATATTTAAACTAAGAAAATCTAAATATGGATGCAAATGAGAGTGATTTGAACATCATAAGTTTACTATTTAAAAGATGGATCCCTATTCAATAGATGCAAGCTCTATTTATAGAATAGGCAAAATGAAACTGATGGTCAAGATCAAAAGAATCAACCAATGGTTAGGATTAAAGGAAAATGGAAGCATGGATCATGGATTCCCATCAAGGGTTGAGGATGCCAGATGATATTTAATCAAGGGCTTACATTCATCCAAACAAACACACTTTCAAAACTTGCACAAGAAGTTTGTTGAAAGTTTGTTACAAAGAAGAATATTCCTTTTTTCAAATGAGTTAAGAGGGAAAGAATATTCCCTTTTGGAGGATAATTAGCATTTAGTTAATTAAAACCAATTTTTAATGTGCAAAGGGGGAGGAATATTCCATGAGAATATTCCCTTTTTTGGAGGAATGTGCAAAGGAGGAATATTTTCAAGGGATATTCCCTTGCAAGTGGGAGGATTAGATTAATTAATTATTCGATAATTAAAACAAAGTTTGAATTATGCAAATTAGGAGAATTAAATGATATTCATTAAATAAATGATTTAATGGTCCAAGGGGATGTGATATGACATTTAATTAAATTAGACTAGAGGACTTAGGGTGTTAAATTAAATGTTTTGATTTATCCAATTTAATAGGATGAAAGGTTAGCATGAAAGGGGTGAATTAACCTAATTAGGTCAATTAGATTAATAGATGAAAATGATGCAATTAACTAAATAGCTAGGCTAATTTAATCAATTAAGCAAAAAAAGGACAGGTTTTAGGATGAAATGGTGTTAGTATATCAAATTCGAGTGCATGATATCATTTAGGACATTTTTAAGTGTCTATAATACTATAAAAAATTAGTGATTGTACAAGGTATTTACACTCATGGTGATTC
The DNA here is from genome assembly GCA_007258455.2 of Sequoia sempervirens. Taxonomy (NCBI): domain Eukaryota; kingdom Viridiplantae; phylum Streptophyta; class Pinopsida; order Cupressales; family Cupressaceae; genus Sequoia; species Sequoia sempervirens. Next base: position 63,700 of record VDFB02337687.1, read on the forward strand.
TACAATCTACAAGAAATTAACACTCAATGAATATTTATGGATTTAGATCTAGCATGAGATGTTAATAGCAAAAGATACATCAATATATATACATGTTCAATTTAATTTGTGATATCATTAGTTGGATGAGTTAATGATAGGATATGATTACTTTGTCCACTATAAATGTTTGCATGGAAGATATTCATGCTTATAAGGAGGGAATTTGGATTAAGATATTATGTTTAGATATGGGGTTGAGTAAGGGAATTATCATGTTTTTTGTGATAGTTAAAGTGGCATATGCTTGGTAAGGAACTTGACCTTTCATGCGATAAAGAAGCACCTAGATATCTAATACCATTTTATGTTTGACATGGTAGATGAGGAAGGGTGACATTAGAGAATTTGAAACTTTGTATAATGTTATAGATGCATTGATAAACCCAATTAGCATGAGGAAGTTCAGGTTTTTCAATAAGTCTATGTGCCTCTTGGTCCATAATAGATAGTTGATAGTGTTAGTATTACCTTTTATCTTGTAAGATGTTTGAAAAGTGGAAGAATACTAGGAAAGGTGTCTTAACCTTGCATCCTAATGTTAAGAAAAAAAGGAAAATCGTTATTTTTTAGATTATAGAACACAAAAATGTAATATTTAGGTATATAGAGATTAATTTTGGCCCCAAAAAGTTGAAATGGGACTTACTTGGAGTGAGTAGGTTATAGCAACATGAACCTCTTAAAAATATTTAGTTTTTAAAAAGGGATCAATCGAATTCTTAGATCAAAAGTTATGGCCTCCATTAGTTAGGCCTCCCACATTCAAAATGTAAGGGCATCTACAATGCATAAGAGAGCTATAAGAGGGAGTTACACTTGTTGAACAACTTATGATGCATGTTATGACACAACATAAGACATATTTGAATTAAAATAATGAATCAAAACTAGAGTACCATAGTTGGTGAGTGAATTATGATGAGCTTATAGCAAGTGGAAGAAATATATAATTTTTAGCTCGTGGACTCAACTTGGGATGTGGGTATTACCTTTTGACTAGGGATTTGAGTGCCATATTTTGGGTGGTTTCAGCTCATGGTTTCCTAAATATCATTTGATAGTTTTATGTAATGTTTCTCCTATTTATTAATTGCTTGAGATGGAGGTTTCATAATGATCTTTGTACATGTAGTGTTATGGTACAATAATTGCTCTACATCTCTTTTGGGTGATACATCTATAAATATTTAGATGAGCTACAAGTGTATTTTAACCATTGATTATTGAATAATACACTGAGTTGCTTTAGGTTCTATATTTTCTCTTTAGAGGGTTTTCACCATGTAAATCATTGTGTTGTGGTATATTGATTTTGTGTTTATTTCCCTGTAACTAATGATTAATTTAATTTCTTCATATGTGTCCTATCATAGACTAGTCTAGGAAGTGTATTTTGCAAATTTGCTTCCTTTAAAGAAGAATGATCAACAAAAAACATAATGTCGTGTATAAAAGAATGTAGTAAATCAAAACAACATGACTTTATAGACATAAAATAACCATGAGGTGCAACAATGTCATGCATATAGTAAGGGAGAAATACCTTCATCACATAATGTATTATTTAATCATAAAAGGTATACGTATCATGGGAATCCTGTAATGCCCTATCTAAGAAGAAAACTACTAGATACAATTAATTAGCCAAATTAATGGAATAAAAATAATAGTTTAAATGAAGATAAACAATTTTATCCTAATTAAGAATTACTTTAATGATATGGACACAAAAGAATAATGTGGAACAATTGATTGAAAATTTGTTTTAAAAGTTAGATACCTTTTTGTTACTAATTCAATAATTGATTTAACAAGAGTGAACAATATAATATAATAGAATCATGCTTAAGCTAGCTACAAAAACATAGAAGTTACAAGGGGACTTTTATCATATAAGTGCAACACTGATCCTAGTACAAAATAATTGATTTGAAAATACACCTCTATATTTGTATATATACCAAATCAAGGATTAAATTAACTAAACCATAAGTGGAGATAAGATATCTAGAAGTGAACTTTTAAATTAACACTACAAGGTTCTACTTTGAGATTTCCAACCTATATCGATACAACAAATTTAAAATAGAAGATGTACAATGCATTTATATAACTCTCTATCATATATTATGCTTTTCCTTAAAGAATTGATATGCTTATATTGGTTAAACTATTGAGTAATGACAAAAATAAAAACATAGCTAATAATTAAAACTCCATTACTTAAATTATATACTTAAATATTCACTTTATATATACACACATAAAATTGTTCTTAATAGCATAATCAACATATTTTCAAACATATGAAAGATGATGTGTAAAACTTACCCCTTTTATTGCTTTATTCCTAAACAAAATTACATTTCACTCTGAATTTACCTAAACAAAAAATTACATTTCACTCTGAATTTACCTAAAAAAGATCTCGCTAATAAAAAAGAATATACAAATTCTAGCACACAATATAGTGGCAATCAATAATTGAAGAGTAATAGATTAGAAGATATATACAAATGTCTTGCACAACAAGATTGCCAACATATGGCTGATAAAGTATAAAATCCCAACCCTCTGCCAAAATGGTTATGGTAGAATCTTAAAGAATGTGATAAATCTTAAAATGCTATTGGATATATGTTAAAAAAAGCCTACAATTCAGACACTATGCAGAAACCCAAAAACCTTAAGTATTAAATATTTGGTTAGATACTTTCATTATCAATTTATTATAAAACTTTATAAAACCAAAACTAATGAATTTCATTTAAATAACCAAAATTAAAGAGTAAATCCCACAAAACAATAGTAGGTGAAGATAAACAATGTTAATGCAACCTAAAATTTACTTTAGTGAACTAGGAAGAGAGTAAAGTTGGAACAAGACCTGAATTAGAAAATCCTTTACAAGATCACGACTTTCAGATTTCTAACCATAAATATTCTTTTTTGACAATAAGAAATTATATACAGATAATATTATAAACTCTCATAGATATATATATATATATTTATATTTTTGATTACATACCATTCGTACTACAGAGCAAGATCATCATCCTAATGCAGCGCATGCAATTAAGCAACAACTGCGCCGGTAAAAGAAGAGTTCTGGTAAACGTATGTGACAGGAGAATGAAAAAAAAACTTAAACACAATTTCCTGATCTATATAAACTTGAATAACTTAAATTTCAATACATCAATGTGGAAACCATAATGCTGGTTAGAAAATTTGTATCTTAACCCATTAATGAAATGATAAAAGAATGACTCATACAATATTTTTCTACGAACGATAAATGAGATTCGATAATAACCAATCATTCTTGAAACTTAGACATTGTTAGTGAATGTGCTGAAACGGCTGTGGCCATCTCCTTTCGAGCAACACTTACTCTCTTGGTAAATGGATACAGTCACAAAGAATTATATTGGTGTAGGAGCACGCAGGTGGACAGGTGATCAACACCAACCAAAAACATTATTAGTTTGTTTTCCACTATTTTGGTTTAGTCTCAGTTTCTTGTGTGGTCTAATTTAGAACTCGACTCAAATCTGATTTTGGTGATCGATTTGTAAAAGAAAAATCAAAACAAAATCTATGTGGCACACTTGTTCTCTTTTGTCATTATGGCTGGACGATCTTTATTGATTTGGTTTGCTGATGCTGCAACATTGCTGAAGCATATCAACTCTATTATTTGTTGGTCAATTCATATTAGCCAATACCATTGATACTTGTACCATGGTCTCTGTTTAATCAATTAAGCACTAGGAAGAAAGAATCTTTTGAGTTTGGAAAAAATATATAGCAGAAGATCCAATTTACAAAAGGAAAGGGAGATCAAGTAATTGTTGGGTGGTGGTTTTTGTTTCGGGCTGTAGTGGTGTTCCGTTTTTGCTGCTGATCTGTGGGTCCCATAGGCTGTTTGGCCTCATGGACGTTATTAAAAATCTTCATTCATTCATTCAAATGGACAAGAAAGGAAATAGAAAATGAAGCTAAAGGGGCGCCAGCTAGGAGGACGTCCGAGGATTGCATTTGAAAATGAAAAGACATTTTAAATTCAAATTAAAAGATAGAATTAAAGAGACACACCTTGTATGCAGATTAAAATATGAGGGGAAGACAAAAAGGGCGACCAAGAAAAGAGAAGAGAATCGACATTTTATTATTTAAAATGCAGATTTAAAACAGAATAGAAGGGCGCCAAGTTGAGAAGATGAAAGGAAGCGACACAAGGGTGTAGGGAATCAATCAAAGGGAGATAGAGAGACATCAAACATAGAACACAAGGCAGCGCATAAGGAGGGGATTGAAGAGTGGGTTGCGTTGAGGAGCAGCGCCCATAGAAACAGTTAAAATTTCTCACAGAGAGGGGCGGTAAAAATAGAGGAGGCTGCATCAAGTGTGGTAGAGAGGCCACGCTAAGATGATGGGAAGATGGTCTATGTGATGGGAATCATAGTTTAAATCATTTAAAATGAGCCAAGACTAAGGGGTCACGTATATCAAGAAAGAAAATTAGCTTCAGTATGAATTAAAGTATGATTGGAAGGTCAGTTTTCATCAAGTTTGGCACAGAGGATATCATGTTGTCAAGCTTGAAATATTGAGCAGAGCCATGCCATGTGGAGTAACAGCCAGAGAATGAGCGACTGTGAGCTGATATGTAAGACTGTGCAAATAGGGAAGGAACTGATGCCAAGAGGTACATATTTGAAAAATTGTTGATTTAGAGGTGGACTGTGTAGGAGGCCATTGAATGCCAAAGAGAGCTTTGTTGAAATGCAGATATACTGAAAATTGTAATTGAATTAATAAGATACAAGTTTGTTTGCAATCTGTGTTTTATGGAGTATTGAATTCGGGCAGAGTTGTGCCTGTGAATTTGTTTTGTGATTGAGTCGTGTGGCAGAGGGTAGTACCCTCTTACATCAGATATTTTTACAGGGTCCAGTATTACAAAAAGAGGACTCAATGCATAATAATGTATTGCAAGATAAACGGAAACATGTATTTAACTGGGACACAAATGATTACAAATTAAATTACCGTAGCAAATAATCATTAGTGTGAATTCAGGGACTCATAAATAGATCGAACCCATTCATAATTGATTGAAAGATCAGGTATGCAGGATGCTAATCATGATTGTTTTGGAAACCTATTATCAACAACTCTTCGGTACATCAATCTGGATTAAAAGCAAACAGATTAGAAAAGTTACTAAAGGAACGCCCCTGCCAGATTTGTTTTAAGCATACAGATTAGAATATAAATCCTCCCGTCTACTTCGCCTTCCTCTCCCCCCCTTTTATATCACTGCAGGGTCAAATATATATGTCATTTGATAATCCTATTGCTGCAGAAAACATTAAGAGAAATTAGTTACATAAGTTATAGAATTCAGCCTTCTTGGCAACAGAAATCACAACGGTTCAACTATAATGCAAACCTATTCAAAACAATCTGATTTAATAGAAGTAACGATCACTTAATAATTGCATAGCTTCTATTACTATGTGGGCCTAATGAAGGAACGAGAAAATATAGATCTACAAATTAGCATGCCAATGATACTTTCTAAATTTATAAGATGTTTCCACTATCAAACACATCTCTGTTATTTAAGTTAAGAACAGAATCCGTTTCAACTAAATTGCGATTACCAGGAATATTTATTTATATATTAATTATAATTCACAACTTTATATATATATGTATTTATTTATTAAAAAACAATTATTTATTTTCAAAGAATTTTAATCTTCTTGATTGCCAAATTAGTGTCGTCATACAAATATCATTTATTTAATAATATTGATCAATTTAGTTTAATCAAACTTTCAAAAAGAGGGTTGTGACAAATCCTTCATAGTTGATGCAACTCAACAATTGAGATTCCTATGGGATTGTCAATTGTTGCAGCACACACCCACACAAATCTAATTGTAACTATTGAGATTACAACACACAAGATTTTCTAGCACAAGGATTAACAAAGATTCAAGAGCAATGCTATTTTCTACTATCAAATCTTCAAGAGTTTACAACAATAGCATCAAAGAGCAATAGAAATGAACTAGAATTTCAACTATAGGCAACATTTTTAGATTCAACCTCTAGAAATCAGATTCAAGAACTCTCCGATTAGCTGCAACAATAGAAAATGCAGCCATAAAATCATGTTGCTTCACTCCTAGGCATCCCTAGCTGGCTTCATAGATAACTTTCCTTCAAACCCTTGAGCTTTCTTTCATTTTCTCTTTGTTCTCTTTTCTTCAGCTGGGCGTTGGATTTCTCTATCCCAATAGCTGCATTTTTCATTCCTCTCTCTTTCCTTTGTGTTTCCATATTCCTCACCAATCCCTCTTCATTCATTTTCAACAAGAATTTTGAATTCTTTACTAAAATTGTCTTCCACCATTTCACTTCACTACCCCACCTCTAGGCATCCAAAGTCTTCCTACCTATTTAATTAATGCAAAATTCTAATTCAAGAGGAGTTAAAAGTGCCAAAAATGGCCTCCTCATGTTTGGGAGTTGGAATTTTTCCTCTTCCAATTTGGCGAGGCAAAAGTCATTTTGTGAGCCATAAAACACATGAAAATCAAGCCTTTGGTGGATCATGTATCCAATAGGTATTAGAATGTAATTTTTAATATGTTAGAAATGTGTTAAAAGAACCCCCCCAAATCATGCTTGTAAGACCAAAATAAAAATTCACAAAAAAATCAAATAAAAGAAATTTTTGTGTGGTATAGGATTGCTCGTGCACCCGAGTGCTCCCGCATCAATAGTAGATATCATAAATGAAATCATTTGAAGGAAATATGCCCAAAGACAATACACAATGAGAATCAAACACATTACTAACACTATCCATAGGAGAAGTATGCAACATATTATAATATTGGATAAGTGTAGCACGAGTATCCAAAAGGGAAGGAAAAGCAATGACTAAATCCCTAAAGGAGGAGAAAGTACATATGTGACAGTACAATGCTTTGATCTAGACATTGTGATCCTATTCTTATGATAAAAGATAATGAGAGGATTAAGAACAAATGAATCACATGTCACAAATTACATAAACATGTCAAAATCCATAAGGGAAGCATGTATATAAGTCAATGATAAAGGAGCATAGGTGTCCATGATATAATAATGGAAATATATGTGGGCCACACAAGATTATACAATGAATATCCAAAAAACTAAGAAGAGTAGACATGTGACAAATAAATGAGGTATAGTCTATTGTAAATTTGAATACCAATCTAAAATAAGATTTGAAGCAAGTGTAAAATGCAAACCATAAAGCCAATGTAAGGGTGAGTAGGTATTGTGAAAGATACTGTGTAGGTAAGCACACCAAACCCAAAATAAAGACGTATCAATGAAGCACAATAATGAAAAAATATTTTTTCTTCAAAGAAGGTGTAAAAATTAAAAAAATGTCATATTTGAAAACACTAATAGTGATAAGAAATCCTAGAGCTAAATTGGGTCCCATATGATTAGATGGGTTCACCAAAAATATAAAGGGAAATAAACTTCCCTTAAGCTTAATCCAGGCCAATCAAATGTAATTCTTACAACTTAATGCAAATTAAATTAGACTAATAAACATGAGTTTTGAGTGTGGATAATTCAATAATTAGTGCTAAATTAGGAAAGTAAATACAAAGTGGGTAGGGGTACTTAGCTTGAACATTGAAGATGCATGACTTCATTGAAGATTCTCAAATCTAGATAGTCTTTGATCTAGAAGTGATACCTCTGTCTATATAGTGTCTCAAACTCAACACAAAATCTGCATTTTGTATGGGGTCAAGTTCATGCCTTAGGCCCTTATTTGCATTTGTGGATTTGTCCTTCTAACATGTGGATTTGATCCTACTTCATGTATGCCTCTCTTCTTTGGTTCACTTATGTGTGTTTTGTGTTTTGCTCTACTATAAAGATTGACAATATTTAGAGATATCTTTAGAGGGTTGCTAACTTGCTTAATTCAACTCCTCGAAAAGGACTAGCCTTATGATTGTGCCAATGATCAAGAACACTAAGCTTCAACTGCATAAATTCTTTTTGGAGAATGTGTAGATCTAAATTTGTTTTAGTACACTAATGAAAATGTTCCCAATATACTTTTTTCTTTAAATGCAAATTATATGTGAATGATTCTCAAACAATCAAATTAATACAATTGAATGTCTTTAAACATAACAACACAACAATAATTTGTGCAAAACATATATTTGAGTGGTTCTTGGTGAAAAATGAATGACCATCATAAAACCATTATGAAATAATTAAAAAATATTTAAAAAAATTAAAATATTGTTCACTCTTTCCTTTCCTTTCATGATTTTTTTTTCCCATATTTAATTTTCGAGAAAAATCCAAATAGAGTGCGTTGCATTTTTGTGAAGCAAAACATGTGTTTTGATCGGCCCTGGGCGGTAAAGTTCTTCCTCTCGCCATGCTGCTTGTGCAATAAATTTCATGCCCGCCAAAAACAAAGTGCTTCGTTGGCATTTATGTCATGTAGGGCGATTGAGATAAGTTTAGGAGTTTCTGACGCGGCTCGTTTCTTCCCTCTCAATAATTTAGAGTGGATAAGGTTCCGATTTGGTAAAGTGGTGAAGGCAGGCTAATAATTTGTTTGTATGGGAGGAGAAGATTGCCGGGACGTATTTGTTTTAGCATAACGGAGGAAGATATAGTTGTTTATATGTTGTTATCTTATAACAGTTGCCTCTGTTTCGGTCCTGCGCTGGGTATCAGCAAGTACAGGGAAGCGGGATCATTCACAAGGACGACGCAGAGCAATGTCTTTGTTTGTTTTCCATACAAATTTAATTCTAAAATGGTCAAATGCCATGGGCGCTATGGCTATGAATATGACGGTGACTACGATGATGACTACGATGATGATGATGATGATTTGGATTTTAATTCTGATGGATATTGCAGTGAGGAAGTAAGTTCAATGTTCTGAACCGGCATTTTACATTTTCTGTTTTCTATTTTTCAATGTTATTAGTTATTGTTGAATTTAGACTTTTGGGTTACTGGGTGTCTTTATATTGGTGTGGTGAGGGGATTTGAACTTCGGTTATAAGTTTCACACTGTTTGAATTTTGTAAGAGTGAGTTATTTTGTTATGTTCCCTTTTGGGGATTTGAACTTATGCGTTTTAGGGGTTGGTTTTGGGTATTCGCTTTACAGTGTTGGATGAATGCGTTGTTTTGGGTTGCGAAGGGGCCTTTGATGTGGTGAGGAGGATTTGAACTTGAGTTCCGTATTTTGATCAGTAGGTTTTATGGAGCCCGGCTAACACAGCAGATTGGGGTTACCATATTTTCGGAGTTATTAATTTTTTTCATTGACATTTCTCAGGAGGTGTGTCCCATTTTGTCTCCAGTTTGATTCCTTTCCAACTATGGTTTTTAATAAATATATCTGTATTTATCTTCAATAAATATATCTGTATTTATCTTCTTTTCAGTATCTACTTACTTGTCAAAAATAAGTTTTCTGCATTGGATTTAAATTTTTGCTTCGTGATGGGTTCGGTAGTGAGGCCTGAAACATGTATTTTTGAAGCAAAATGATTATGTGGTACATTAAACTTATAGCTTTCAGCTGCAATTTTCTTGGACATGGCATCGGAGACTGGGAGCAACCTTTTTTCAGAAAATTAGTTAAAATCTTTCATTTTCTACTACTCCATGGTCACACTGACTCTTTGGGTTCACGTTCTTGTTAAAATCTTTCAAGGTACAAACTTCTAGCTCTATCTCTTTCCTGCCCCAGCTGCCACTCAACGTCTACTGCCATTAATTTTATTATGCATATCTGTTTTGAAACGGAGAAGATTTAAAATTATTTGATATATTGACAAGAAGCGAAAATGCTTCATATAGAAATTACAAAGAGATGTTTCTAATTACAAAGTTTTCTAAAATAGAAACATCATCAATCAAGAAAACTAAACTACTAGTTAACATAATTTATAGAATACTGACCATTAATAATTAACTAAATATTATTTTAATACCCTCCCTTAACGATCAATCTACCAACTACACCAAAATGCCCCTTGAATTTTACAAACTTATATGGACTGAGAGATTTGGTGAGAATATTAGTAGTCTAATCCTCAATTGGAACATACTGCAATACCACTGATCCATCTTCGACAAGTTGGCAGAGGAAATGATAGTGAAGTTCAACATGCTTTGTCCTTTCATGGAAGATTGGATTCTTGGCGAGTTTCAACACCCCTTGACTGTCACAGTACAAAGGGGAAGGCCCTGCTTGAGACATTTGCATGTCTGAAGGCACCCTTCAAAGCCAAACTAGCTCACAAGCTGCTTTAACAATTCCCCGATATTCAGCTTCAGTTGAGGAAAGAGCCACTGCCTACTACTTCTTGTTGGTCCATGTAACTGCACTTGTAACCAAACTGAATACATAACTTGAAGTAGACTTTTTGTCATCAACATAACTTGCCCAATCTGAGTCTGTATAGCCAATTAGCTTAGGATCTTTGCACCTTCCATACAAAATGCCAAAGTTGGAAGTGCCTTTCACATATCTTAGCACACGCTTCGCTGCAACCCAATGTTTAGCTTTAGGGGCTGTCATGAAGCAAGAGATGTAGCTCACTGCAAATCTGAGATCAGGTCTAGTAGCAGTGAGATAAATGAGGCTGCCTACTAGTTGTTTGAATGCGGATTCATTTTCCATAGGCGAATCTGATTTTGCTAATAGTTTTAGGCCTTTCTCCATAAGTATAGAGGTAGGTTTGCAATCATTCATTTTGAACTTATCAAGCAAATTGTGAGTATACTTGGACTGAGAAATGAAGATGTTGTCAGTTGTCTGCAAAACCTCAACATCGGGACAATAATGAAGAAGTCCCAAATCTGTCATGTCATATGATTGATTGAGATTATGTTTTATCTCCTCAATCAAATGTTCAAAGCTGCTAGTAATGATAAGGTCATCAACATAGACAACAAGTATAAGAGTATAATCACCAGACTGTTTGACTTACAAATTTGAATCAAAAGGGCTCCTTTGGAAACCATGATCAGTAAGGTACTTATCAATTTTCATGTACCATGCCTGTGGAGCCTATTTAAGGCCATAGAGTTCTTTCACAAGTCTGCAAACTTGATGTTCTTTACCAGGAACCTTGAAACTAGGAGGTTGTGTCATATATACTTCTTCCTTTTGAGAAACACACTCTTGACGTCCATTTGATGGACTTTCCAACCAAACTGGGCTGCTGTAGCGAGGACGAGCTGAATAGTACTCTTTTTGGCTGTAGGAGCAAAAGTCTCCTCATAGTCAATGCCCTCTGTATAAGAGAATCCTTTGGATATTAATTGAGCCTTATACTTGTTAAGAGTTCCGTTAGCCTTGTACTTAACTTTATACACCCATTTGTAGCCAATGGGCTTCTTCCTAGGTGGAAGATCAGAAAGGACCCAAGTGTTATTCTTCAGAAGGCTATTATGCTTAGCTTCCATAGCTTGTTCCCACTCAAGTATGCCTTTAGCTTCTGAATATGATTGAGGCTCAGAGATGTTGTGCAGATTGGCCATGAGAGCAAAATTAGCAGTATTTTGCTGCTTGCTCTTTTTCCAAGCAGTTCTACCCTCAATCAATTCATCATTATGAAGATCACTAATGGTTTTAACTTTTAGCATACCATTTAGGCCGGAGAGTAGAAGTACCAATATCTGAAATAGGTGGAACAACATCACTAAGTGTGGCTGGTACAAAATCAGTTGGATTAGGATCCAGATTGTCCCGAGGAGGGGCGGTTGGTGGAATATTCTGCTGAGGTGGCTGCTTAATTGTAGAATCCCTCCCATCAAGTGGAGCTAGGGGAAGACAAACAACCAATTCAAAAGCTGTCGGAGGTTGATCATCAGGGTGCATGGATGTAGAAGACTGAAAGAAAGGCCCAGTAGTTTCATCAACCACAACATCACGACTAAAGATGAGACGATCTGTCTCGACATCAATTAGCCTATATGCTTTATGATTTTCATTGTAACCAGTGAACATGAGTTTTTGGCTTTTGGAATCCAACTTAGTGTGCTTGGCATTTGAAATCCAAACATAAGCAATAGAGCCAAAAAATTTCAAGTGGTTGATTTTAGGCTTGCTTCCAGACCAGGCTCAAAAGATAGACTGCAGTATAAACTACTTCAGCCTAGAATTTCTTAGGGACATTTCTATGCTCTAGCATAGAACGAGCCATTTCAGTAATGGTGCGATTTCTACGTTCTACGACACCGATTTGTTGAGGGGTGTAAGGTGTGGTAAGTTGATGCTTAATGCCATGTGCAACACAAAAGTTGGAGAAATCAGTAGAACAAAATTCCCCCCTATTGTCAGACCTAAGAGTAACTATTGGAGAACCATACTCTTTTTCAACTAAGGTCTTATACTGTTGAAATATACCAAACACATCTAATTTGTTTATCAAAAGTACACCCACATTTTTCTGCTGAAATCATCAACAAACAATAAAAAATACCTACAACCAATAATTGAAGAAGTATTCATTGGATCACATAAATCAACATGAACCAACTGTAATACCTTGGAAGCTCGCCATGAGTCACCATCTGAAAATGGGGTCCGGTGTTGTTTTCTAGCCTGACATGCTTCGCATACTCTATGATTTTGAGTTTGAATTGCAGGGAGGCCACCAACCAAATCATCACGAGCTAACTGAGAGAGATACTGGATGTTTAGGTGCCCATAACGTTGATGCCAAAGATTGCTGATGGAGGTACTCCTGGTTGCCATAGCGTGCTCTTGAGAATCACTAGAGTCAACGAGTCTATAAAGACCATGATCCTCAAGGCCTTGAAGAATTGTGGTGTGTGTCTCTTTGTCAACAATGCTGCAAATGTGCATGCTGAAAACAATATCTAGCTGAGGAGAGTGTGTCATAATCTGACTAACAAAAAGAAGGTTCAACTCTATGCTAGGGACGAAGTGTACATCGAGAAATATTAAATTTCTCCCTCCAGAATGAATTTGCATGTTGCCCTTGCCAACAACAGTATACTCTTCACCTCCTCCAAAGATAATTGAATCTTGGAAAAGCGTGTACTCAATGAACCAATCTCGGGGATGAGTGAAATGTTGAGAAGCACTTGAATCAATGTACTAGGTAGAGGATTTAACTGGATCTGCTGGACTCTTGGCCATAAAGGCATAGAATGTAGACTCCTTATGCTTTGCAACATTAGCTTTAGGCTTGGACTCTCCTTGCTTGTTCTGTTAAGAAGCTAAGCATTTCTGGCAATCTTTCTTCATGTGACCATACTTATGATAATTGTTGCACTAAACATTTTTCTTTTTGGAAGAATTTGAAGACTGCACTTGATTGGTCTATTGAGAGGGCTGATTTTTGCCATTATTTTTCTGAACGGTCTTGGCAGGAAATTCCTGCTCTATGGAGGATGAACTAGCACCACTACCGAATTGTTGTTTCCAATGATCTTGTTGCAGAAGAATTGTGCAAAGATCTGAAAACTTCAAATCAACATTAGTTGAAGTAATGTTGAGGGTCTCCATAAAGTGCTCGTAAGATTTTGGTAGACTTTTTAGAGTGATGACTATCGTATCTTCTTTCTCCATTTTGACCAATAGCCTCAAGCTGATAACGAATGTCCTTGATCTTGGTCAAATGCGCCTGGAAAGATGTTTTCTCATCCATCATGATAGAAAATAGCATGTTCTTTAGGAAGAATGCACGGCTTTTGTCGGAAGTTTGATGAAGATCCTTAAGATCCCAAATTTCTTTTGTTGATTTACTAGACGGAACCTGAGGCAACTGATCATCAGTGATAGACAGTTTAATGAGCATCATCGCTTCATGATTTTGTTCATCAAACTTTTCTTGGTCTTTATCACCTGATGCAAGTTGGACCTTTTTACCTAGAATAATTTGATCAAGGCAGCGATATTCAAAGATTGTCATCATGTGTTGCTTCTAGGTGTTGTAGTTACAACCATTGAAATTTTGACTGCCCTCCAACTTGATGTGCGATAAAGAAGCCATTTTTGCTCAAACAAATTTTGATGGAGATAACGAAAATTTGACAGAATAAAAATGGCGCAAAGTTCGAGGTAGCTGGAACCAAATTGGCACAAGAAAAGATTCGGATTGCACAACAAAAACAGAGCACCAGTCTGTAGAAGAAATTAACTCTAATTTGCAGACTCCACCTTTTGAGCAAATAGAGACAAAAAAAAGGTGAAGGACACGTGCTAGGAGAATAGTTAAGAAGACTCAACAACAAAACAGATCACTAGCACTTTCAGTCACGCGGGTAGAGGACAAAACCCGTCACAAAAGGCGCCTAGGAATAGACAAAAATGCTCGGGAAAAATGCTCAAAAAATCGCGATTTTCAAAAACGCGTGCCCAGAAAACAGAGGTTGTGGGGTTTTTCTTGCAAAAAACGTGTTTTAAAAACGCCCAGAAAAAGGCCAGAGTTCCCCGCAAGAGTTTAGATCTCTTAGGCGATGCCAGAAAACTCTACAAAAATGCATTTCAAAAACCCTTGTTTCGGTAAAAAACGTTTGAAAGCCCGCGTGATTCTTCCTTCACAAAAAAACATTTTTCAAAAGTTGTGATTTCACAAAAAAATCATGTCAAAACATGTCTTTGGAAGGTTGTGCACTTAGCAGAAGAACACACTTAGCAAAAAAACACACAATTTATAGAACTCAAACACAGATTCACAAAAAATCACGGCCATAAGTCGTGTACACACAAAAACCTCAAAAGAATGCGTCTAGAACAATAAAACGTGTGCGACTATCAAAGGGTCTCCAAAAATTTTTCCTGCTTAACAAAAAACTTGAACCGAGACATGCGTAAATTTTTCCTCAAGAATTCACGTGTTTATGAAGCAAACATGAATTCGAGAAAAGCAGAGAAAAATCCACACAAGTTGAAGCAGAGAAAGATTATTCCTGCTTTGATACCATGAAACGGAGAAGATTTAAAAATATTCGATATATTGACAAGAAGCGAGAATGCTTCATATAGAAATTACAAAGAGATGTTTCTAATTACAAAGTTTTCTAAAATAGAAACATCATCGAATCAAGAAAACTAAACTACTAGTTTACATAATTTACAGAATATTTACGATTAATAATTAACTAAATATTATTTTAATATGTTTGCACCTCTTCATAAGGCCATTGTTAAATTCTGGTAACTTCTTTAACCGTCTGACATTACTGTGAGTTGAAATTGTTGTATTTATCTAGAGACATATGGTTGTGGGTAGATATGCTTTTCAAATGAGGGTGCATGGGGAAACAAAATGGACATAAGTATATTATTTATAAATTATTAAATACTGTTCTGAGAAGATTTGAGCAGATGATAATTGCCCTGCCGGCCCAAAGATTCAGAAAGAATTAACTACTTGAACACAAAAAACAATCAGGGGTGAATCTGAACCTTCAATTTTTTGAGTGGGCTTTACATACATGTTGTGTTTAGCATCCACATACTATTATGAACTAACAATATTTATAGAGAATCAGTCAGAATTGAGTTGAATCTCATTATTTACCAGCTTCATGACAAACATCAAACTAAAGCATACCACCTTGAAATTGAGGCTAACTGAAATGTTTGATTTCAGTGCTTGTTCGTTTTTCTTGCATTAAGAATGTATACAAAAGGAGGTAAAATATTTAGTTTTTAACTTATTTCGCATTCTAGCAGTTATCTGTAATCTCTCAAGTATTTCATGCTTGCTGTAAATTGGTACATTGTTATACTGTCGAACTTGAATTATACTACAAATTGATAGAGATAGAGTGTAGGCTGTGCTAGAATTAGTTTTATGAAAGTGCTGGGAGGAAAATAAGGATTCTAACTCCATGGACAAGGTGGAAGCAACTGCAAAAAGAACAATGTATGATAACCACACAAAGCCAATTGTGTCACAAAGCAGGTCACTCTACTACTGCCTGCCAAGGTGAAAGGGTGAAGCGAAAATTCGGAGAAGGAATTCCTGTCTAACTCACCTTTAGGTGAGACATTGTGTAATGAGGCTTGCCAAATGGTTGATAAGGAAAATGTGGTAGATTGCCCTGCTGAAGTCAGAGATGGCTCTAGTGTCACCATTCAGGAGTCCTATGGCAGAGTTGTCTCTTCTTTCCCAAACAAAGAGAAAAGAAAATTGGAGATTTCTTCCTCTAGAGCTGGTAAGCTTAGAAGGGATTCTCAAACTCCCAACTTTTTTCTCATTGTGGATGATAGCTGGCTGCCCTCTTCTACTTCTTGCACAAGGAAAAATAGAGATCTTGTTAAATCTAGCAGCAATTGTTACCAAAGGAAGATCCACTGTTGGTTTTCAGAGCTCGTTGGAGGATTCAAGCTGCCTTGAATGGTTCATTGATATGTGTGTTAAGTCTCAGCTACTTGTTCAGGACTGTTTATTTGGTTTTTAGCCGGTAGTCTATTGCAGGTGTGCTGTTGAATTTGCATTGGCTTCATGGTTGTTGGTTGGAATCTATTGCTACATCTGTATCCCTCTTTGTAAAAGGGTTTGGGCCCTTTCAAAAACCTACCTTTACCCTCAATCAAATAAAAATAAAAGTTATCATACAAGAAGCTTCAATCTAATTTCGCTAAATATTTTCAGTTGCCTCCTTCAATCTTCCCCTCCTAATTGGACTATTGATCACCCAATTAGTGACTCGTTGTCCTTCTTGTTTAATTCGACCACGTCATGTCTTTAGGGAGTGCAACCAACAAGTAGATTTTTTGGCAAACCGTGGAGTTCAAATTGAGGGTATGCAATGTCCCTTGCTGGAAATTATATTAGATTTGCAATAAAATATCCCTTTCTGGGAATTATATCAGATTTGCAATAAAATAATATCTCACTTAGTTTTGCAATTTGCATCAAATTGTGAAATCAGGTATAAATTAAACTTCACCAAACTATGCAAATATGAATCAAGAAAGTGTGCAACTGTTATATGATGTATTACTGAAAATATCATGGAAATTACATCATATTGCTGTCACAAACAACAGATAACAACATTGCTACAACTGCAGCAAATTACAATGGAAATTCTTGAAAGTGGAAACCAAACAAGCACCAAACTGCTATTAAACTCTCACCACACACCAAACTGAAATATATTGATATGAGAAGCAATATATATGATGGAGAAAAATACATATAAAGATATTTGTTGCAACCTACAACCAGACCAAAACCTGAAACCACAACACACTTCTACACTAGCAAACCCCTGCAAATCAGGTCTACCGAAACAAACACCAAAATATAACCACTGATTTGGGCAGCAAAATACATGAGAGAAATGCCTCCAATACAAATATATTTGCTGCATACAGCAACCACCCAAATTGAAATCCAAAACACACTCAAACTAGAACAAACTTTGCAAATAAACTGAAGATAAATTACCCAATTGAAGAGCATTTGGCACAATGGCAATCTCTGGATGGAATTGCACTTGGAGACCCTCAGAACCACTCTCTTTGAGCCGCAATCCCCTTGGTTTACTAGCCTTTGAAGAAGAGCAAACACTCAACCAAAATCTGCAACAAGAATCCCCCAAAATGAAGCCCAAATTCATGTTTAATTGAAAAATCTTCAATTTCCAAGTTAGGGACCCAAAAATCACAACCAAGGAAAGATTCCCGTTTGCATGTAGTGCATGTAACCTCTGGTGCCAAGTGTAAAAGCAAAAATCAAGTGCACCCGAGGGAAATAATAAAATATTTCCATTTCCTGCAGCACTTCATAAGCCAATAAAAATCCATTTTGCCTTTTTCCAAAAAGCCATGCCCAACTTGACTCAATTAAATATTTCATAAACCTTTGATAATTAACCTCCCAAATTTTCTTAGTTAATTTACCTTGAGAAAACAACTTTTTCAGTTCCGCTGCAGGACCTGACTTGCAATTTTTGGAAACCTAACTTACTAAAAATAGTAATTTTTATTTTTAGAAATTTCAAGAAAAGGGGCATTACAAGTCCTCCCTTCCAAAAAATTGTTTGTCTCAAGCAATTGCAACAATGATGCTCCAAAATATTGATTCCAAAAATGATATATCATGTCAAATTGCATATGAAGCCCTTTTTCCGTACCCATGAAGAGTTGCACCCTTGGCCAAAGAACATGCCAAAATGAGAACTCACACTCCTTAATTCCATTGCTATGAATCCAACAAAAACATCTGTGCAATTTGAGCTCTTGGATGTGTAAGTAATTGATGCATTCAGTCTCATACTCCAACTGAAACACATCTTCCCACAACTTGGTTTAGTAAACTTGCCAAAATCACTAGTATGTGATGAGTCAAACCTGTAACTTCTGAATCTTCTCCCACTGATACAAATATGCTTTTTGTTGTTGGTAGGTCTGATATAAGATTTAATGTACTCACCAATACAAAAAAAATGAAATTGGGAAATAGACACTTCTCTTACCTCCCCAATATTGAAATATTCAATGCAGGAATGTGTAGCATAAAACCCATACTTTACCTCAACTTGAGAGATATTATTTTCAGCTTCATTGATTGATCTAAGGCAAAAAAAGTACTGTAGAAGAGTGGAAAATAGCATCATACAACAACAACATACATAGCACAATTCTCCCAAGTCTGAATTTACAAGAAACAACCCATTTGTACTGAAGTTGATGTTCTTCTCGAGACTATTTGTAAACACAAACTTATTACCCCAATTCTATGACTCGTCACTTTGAATATTTTGCGAAGGAATACCATACATTTTCAGATACATCCAAGCAAGCAACATGTAATTCCTAATACATATAAATCCTATAAAATACTCACAAAATCCCCAAATCACATAATTTGGCTAACATTGTTCTGCTCCAAATTGAAAAACTAAAACCATGACTTCTGGAGCTGATTTGAATTGGGAAATTAACAATATGAAAGACTTACAACAACATGAAATTGTTCTACAACAGCAGCACATTCCCAATTACATAGGACCCACAATTCATCACACAACTTCATCGGAAACTTGTAGGCAACACACACATACTGGACTACTGGAACGACTTGTATATCCTCCAAATTAGTGTTTTGATGGATGGATTAGTGTTAACTGATAATGCAACCCTTATTTGAACATCATCATGCAAGGATACTTCCTCCAAACATATCAATCTATAATTCTAACTGAATTTATCGAAATCAACAACATGCAACTGATATAACAACTACAATAATGGCAAACCTGAGTAATAGTCATCAATATGACTAAAGTTGTATTAGTGGGCAGCCAAATGAGGTTTGAAAATGTCTTTACCAACATCTTCACACCTCTGAAATTCTTCAAAATCAACAACTCAATCTATTTTCTTCAACAAGTTAAGTGGCTTTGAGAAGAATTTGGAAACATTTCTTGAATCTTTGCTCTCAATACTTTCAAATTTCATGGAGCTACTCCTTTGCATCTTAACCATAACAAATCCATTTTCTACAACATCACATCCAATAGACAATGGTTGTAAGAATTCTGAAATAAAAAGAACATAGCATGAGATGGTTACCTTCTCAAGCCTAACCAAAGTCTTGTGTTCTTCCCATCAATGTAGAAACTTCTTTCTTTGTTTGGATTGAAAGTATTTCACATGGACTCCTGAGATGCATGATATTAAAAGAACTACCACTTTCCTTGAGTTGCTTCCACTGATGTACTTTCTCACGTGAATGCCCCTTAATTAAGACATCTTGAAACTGCTCCTCACATAGTGTAGCATATGCCAACTTCTCGCTCTCAAATTGAATGGAGACCAACATTTGCATTAAGGAAGCCCAATAAACATATGATGCAATATGAATGGTATGCTGAAATCTCCTCTTCATAGATGTTCCTAGGAGCACACATTTGAAAAATCTCCTTTGCTGACTTGTAAGTAATGGAAAGAAAATATGAGGCTCACTAGAGAATATCATGGCTAACATATTCTTCCAAACCCAACAACTTTCTCCCCCATTATAATCCATTAAAACACCATGCTCTTCTACTAAGGGATGTGATAAATCAGAAATGTAGAACTCGAAGCATGAATTCATTACCTCCATATTTATGTCAAAAGCCTCAAAGGTTGCATTCCCATGCATGTCAAGAATATGGATGATATAAGTCATTGCTACTCCTAAACTTGTGGTATAGAAGTCTTTATCAAACCTTGGTTCACTCCAAATCCCTTCAAGATGCTATAAGTTTGTGGTATCTTCTTCTTCCCAAATCCTCCATCTTGTGGGTAGCTTGAGATCCAAAACACCAAAGAATATTTAGTCATAAAATTTTGAATATTCAAATGATACCAACTTTTCCTACCATGGCCAAGATTCAAGCATCTCAAGTTGGTCACCTCCCCTTGGCTATCACCTATAAATTTGTCTTCAATAGTGATACCTGGATCCCATGAATATTCTATGAGCTGTGCACATTGATTCTTCACAAAATGGTTAGTATGCATTAAGGGTTCCAGTGATACCAGATGCAATAGATAGAGAAGTTAATAATGGTGCACTTTTGAATCTTAATCTTCAAAACATCAGTTGGATCCCATATATAAGGACACTTTGAAACTTGAAAGAAGGAATCTACGTAACTTATATTGCACATTTTGCCCCAAATTCTGTCACCAATTCTTGCATGCTCTCCTTGATAACTTTTTTTTTCAAAGGAATAGGAAGAGGTGATAATTCTGAAATTTGAGAGCCTTTATCATACCTTGAGATACCAATTGAGAAACCAACCTCTAATGTGGTGCTAGAGGTTCTAGATACTTTACCATGCTTTTGTTGTGCTACTCTGGTACTAGAAATAGTATGCTCATCCCTCTTTTCCATGAGAGATATTGTTGAGATAATCTCAATCTTCTCATTTGTGTGCCTCCAATATTCTAGCTT
>VDFB02337688.1:0-57286 GCA_007258455.2 Sequoia sempervirens
TTGAATGCAATCCGCTCTTAGATGATCAAACTTAGGAAGTTTTGATCTTGCACTGATTCCTTGAATGTAGGACTCCCAAGATGAAGGAAGACCATTTAGAGAAAGCATGGTCAAGTCTTTGTCATCAACCACATGACCAATTGTAGAGAGTTGATCTCTCAATTCCAAAATCCTCATGAAGTAACCAATCACTGTTTCTCCTTTCGCCATCTTCACATGGTGTAGTTGTTGCTCCAGTGCAAGTGCCCGACTACTGTTGTTGATTTCGTACATCTCCTCCAAGGTTTTGAACATCTCTCTTTCCGTCTTCAACTTGGAGACAATTGGAACAATATGATCCTTAACGGAGTCAACTAACATCCTCTTTGCCTTGATGTCTTTCTTTCTCCACTGCACTTTCTCTTCTTCCTCCGTTGGTTTGGGAACTTTGGTTTCCACAAACTCTGCAAATTCATTCTCTTCCAAGGTGAGCATGATTTTGAACCTCCATGATGTGTAGTTAGATGCTCCCTTGAGTCTATCTTCAATCTTAAGACCATTCACCATCTTGACTAAAATAGTGATAGACAAAGAATGATAAAGAGAATAAGGAGTATTGCTACAATAACAAATCTGATCATGATCTTCTTCACACCCACTTTGATACCATGTTATTTTTATGATCAAACATAATGAATAGAAAATTAATTCAAAATCAGACACAATAACACAACAGATACCCTAGGAAAACCCTCCTCTTGAGGGAGATAAAACCCAACAACAAATATATCTCTTATATATATAAGTAATGGCAACAAGTCTCTTTACAATGAGGCCACACACAAGGCCAATAATCAACACCAACAATGGTTGTAAAACAAACTAATAGTCTGCCCTTCAATCTGCACTTGAATGGACTCACAATCTACCTTAGAAGAAATTCACACTAGATAGAATGATTTGTACTTGATATAATTTGCACTTGAGAAGAAGGAGATTGAACTTGCTTGATGCAAAAATGAGAGAAAGTGACCTTCTATATATACATGTTGCTTAGAGGGTCACACCTCTTCAAGGACAAGGTCGACCACCATAAAAAAAAATTAAAAATAATAAATAATAATTACAAGGAAGGTCGACCATCTTAGAGATAAGTTTCCATTATCACAAATAAATAAATTTTTGTCTTCATCCGAGACTGGAAGAATTGAGCCCGAAGCTATTAAACATCAACATATATGTCTATAGTCTATCAATGAGATTGTTACAGTTAAAAAATCTTCAAATCAAATTTGTGTTAAAAGTAGTATCAATAACTTCTTTGGATAGTTGTGTGGAATATGGTTACAACATGGTGACAAACTTTCACTTTTTAGCTTTTCTTGTCTCATTATAATCGATTGAGCAATGATAAAATTGCTAGGTATTTATGCTTCATTGTTGCCATCTCATTATATGTTGGTTAAAGCACACAATAAAGTTTCAACATGGAGAAAAAGAAAGCCATTCACCAAGCACTATAAACATTACTTTCTTGATTTTGCAAGAGGCTTATGAGGGAATTGATTATTTACCAAACTAATAGATCATTAATGTTAGCAACTAATGGTTGCATTAGAATTTTGACTCTATTGATCTTCTTGATTACTTAACATAATAACTAACTATAGACTAAAGAAAAGTATTTATAGAATTCTAACTTATCCAAGACTACTAGATTGTAAATAATGTGATAGTCTTTTATTCCTAAATCTAATGCATAATATAAAAGATTTTTATTTTTTAACTTGGAGTGCTTCCTTAATTCTATGCATGATACAACAATTCTTCAATCTTAACTTAAAGTATTCCCAAGTTTTAAGTGGAAAACTAAAGTTGCAATTACTTCAATTATGCAATTATCTAGAGTGATTAATTTCTTTATAATAGGGCATGTCCATTCAAACATAAGTTCAATCAAAAGTGTTAGAGAATGTTAAGATCAAAAAGCTTGAATAGATAACCTTCCACAAGTGAAACGATAAACACAATAGGATATCTATCATATAATATGAAGAGTGTGTAAATATAATGAGGAACCTTGCATATATAAGCAAGGCAGATGAGGTGAAAAGGTAGGAGACAATGACTGACTACCCCTCCAAATGTGTAACACTTGTGAGCTCACTTGACAAGTGTGTGAGAAAGTGGTAAGGATGCATGCAATAGGTGTCTCAAGTGATGAGGACACATGTATCAATGCTATGAAGTGAGGAAAAAGCCTAAAAAACCTAAGTAAACTTGGGTGTGAATAGGTCAATCCTAAAAAGGTGATTAGCTAACTAGGTGAATAATGACTCTATTTACACTAACACCCTCTTAAGTGCAACTTAGGGAGTAATCTATGCACTAATGATGAGTCTTGATTACTAGGCCATGTTAGGTACTCATGTACAATTTTTTCATAAAGTGAAGAAAAGAAGAAAACCTAGTGGGAAATAAAACTCCTTTCCAAAAGAGAAATGATGCAAATGCAATGAAATGTACAAGAGAAGAAGATAAGTGATGGATGAAGAACTCATGATGACCTCCCAAGGACTACTTCTAGCACATTGTACGATAAATGTTTTCCCCATAAGAGAGAAAAGAGAGAAGGTCTTGTTGATTATGAAGGTGAAGAAAGCTTCCAATATGAACTTAAATAGGTGAATGCAAATCTGAAATATGTAGATTAACCTTTAGCCTTAGTGTGAAGAAAGAATGAGAGAGAGAGATAGAAGAATCATAACACATGCAACAATAGATTTATGTGGAGAAACCCCGAAGGGAAAAAACTCCACCACCGAAAGAGAGGCAAGTCTATTACTAATATTATGAAATATTACATGCAGCAATAGAATTCTCTTATCATCCCTATAAAATCCTGCAGCACCCTGTTACCTTGCAAACCTATAAAACTGAATTGAATAACTCTAGCTCAAGGCCCCTATTTAAAGAGATTTGTGAGGATGAAAACCACCATGGTTTCACCAAACAATAGGCAGCAATACCACCTAGAAAAACCCACGCCTCCCTTCATGAAATGGTCATGACATCCTAAAAATAGCCTCTTACAAATGCTCTTACAACTGTCATAAGGAATAACTTATGCATGAGCACTTGGGGTCAAAGATAGCATATTCTGTCATAGGAATTTGTCATACTTGTCATAGGAATCTGCCATACTGTCATAGCATCTTATGAAAACTGTCATACATGTCATAGATGCTCTTACAATATCCTAACAACCTCATTCTAGAAGATTCCAAGTGGCACGACTAGCTATTTTGTCATTTTCCTAAATGACAAACGGTAACGGTAACACTACATTTACATTGTCTCTTTCACCACCGTTGGTTAAACTGTTTCACCTCTTATGGGTAAATGTTGAAAACACTTTAGGAGAATAATTAATTAAAGGATTTACAAGGTTGATGGCACCTAAATCCTAACATTCTCCCACTTGACATCATACATTTTAAATTACACCCATAGAGATACAATTACATAGAATTAAGTACAGTGATCAAGGCCCATGGCCTTTCTGCACCAAGAAAAATTTTCTGTGGCGACTAACTTCATAAGAGAATCTGCAACATTATCCAAAGTGTCAACTTTTTCAATCAAGACCTATCCATTCTCAACCATTTCTCGCACAAAGTGATACTAAACATCAACATGCTTAGTACGAGCATGATACATAGGATTTTTAGCCAAACATATGGCACTCTGACTATCACATCCAATCCTCACTATCCTGCAATCGAAACCAATACCATTACCAAGTCTTTGTAACCAAACTGCCTCCTTAGAGGCATGTTTAGCAGCCATATACTCTTCTTCAGTTGTGGACAAAGCAACTATAGGTTGTCTTTTACTCATCCAACTAACTGCACCTCCAAACAAAGTAAATACATAGCCACTAGTGGACCTTCGACTATCCAAGTCACCTACCCAATCTGAATCAACAAAACCCTGTATGTCCAATGACTTATCAATATTGTCAGTACCATGATAAACCAAATAGTAATCAGAAGTGCCTCGCAAATATCTAAATACCCTTTTAACAAAATTCTAATGTTCTTTACCAAGGTTAGACATAAACCTTCTTAGAATTCCCACTGCTTGGGCTATATCTGGTCTAGTACAAACCATTGCATACATTAAACTACCGACATCACTAGCATAAGGAACTTTAGACATTTCATCAATATCATCATCCAATTCAAGACACATGTCTAAACTTAACTTAGTACCAACAGGAAATGGAATATTTAATGGTTTACAGTCCTACATATTAAACCTCTGCAAAATAGTGTTAACATACTTACTCTAACTTAACCAATGCTTTATGTGAACTCGATCCCTAATGATTTCCATCCCAAGAATATAATTAGCAACCCCTAAATCTTTCATATCAAATGTGCCAGAAAGCTGAGTTTTAAGTTCCCTAATCATTGCCTTATTGTTACCAATGAACAACATATCATCCACATATAAGACAATAATCAGTATCTGATCATAAATAACTTTAAAATAAACATAGTGATCCTCTTCACTTCTAACAAAACCCATATTTAATGCAAAAGCATCAAAATTATGGTACCGCATCCTAGATGACTGTTTCAAACCATATGGAGATCGTTTTAACTTGCAAACCAAGTGTTCTTTTCCTTTCACAACAAAACCGTCAGGTTGTTGCATATAAATTTCTTCCTCGAGATCCCCATGCAACAAAGCAGTTTTAACATCCATTTGTTCTATTTCTAAATCATAAGCAACAGCAATGGATAAAAGGAATCTAATAGAAGTTAACTTAGCAACATGAGAGAATATTTCACCAAATTCAACTCCCTCTCTCTGGGAGTAGCCCTTGGCCACTAATCTGGCCGTGTACCATTCCAACTTACTGTTTGCACCAAACTTATTTTTATATACCCACTTACAACCAATGGCATTTCTTCCTTTGGGAAAACTAAAAAGATCCCAGGTGTCACAAATTTTCAAAGACATCATCTCATCCTGCATGGCCTGCATCCAAGACTCACATTCTTCTAAAGAGAGAGCCCCCCTAAAAGATCTAGGTTCATCATCAGTACATATCAAAGAAAATTTACAACGAAAATCAGGTGGGATATATCTATCAACTAGATTTCATTGTCTTGTGGACCTTCTCAAAGGTGGAGTAAGAGATTCCTCCTCATGTTCATCCTCATTGTTTTCAACTTCTTCTGTTACAATAGATTCTTCAGAACTCTCTTCTTCTTGTTCATCTTCTTGTCCATCTCTCTATTCTTCCACATGTGCATCTTCTTGCTTAGTTTCAAAATGCACTGTTTTTGACTTTTCCTTTGGTTGCTCATCTTCAGAGTTAGCTCTAAATTCCCTAAAAATAACATCTCTAGAAAATATCATCTTTCATGTTAGTGGATTCCAAAGTTTATAACCTTTAATATTTTCACCATAACCTACAAAGATGCATTTCTGAGATTTGAGATCCAATTTAGACCGCTTCTCTTTAGGAACATGAACAAAAGCCTCACAACCAAAGACCCTTAAATGTGAAACTGAAGACTTTTTACCCAACCACATTTCATTAGGTGTTTTATCAACAAGAGCTTTACAAGGAGATTTGTTAATTAAATAACAAGCAGCACCAACAACTTTTGTCCAAAAACATTTATCTAACTTAGCACTACTTAACATGCTCCTAGCTCTTTCCATTAATGTACAGTTCATTCTTTCTGCTACCCGATTTTGTTGGGGTGTGTAAGGTGTAGTCTTTTTCCTAACAATTTGTGCATGTTTGCAAAACTCATCAAATTCTTTAGAACAATATTCACCCCCATTGTCAGATCTCAATACTTTTATCTTATAATCTGTTTGCTTTTCAACCAATGCCTTAAATTCCTTAAATTTGGTGAAAACTTCAGATTTTGTATGCATAAAATAAATCAAGTATATCTTGGTAATCATCAATGGAAGGAAACATAATAGCGTGATCTACTCCAAAGAATCGTATCCTTTGGACCATAGCAAATCCAAATGGTGGTTGGTTCCCTAACAATCCATTAGCTTTATTAGTTCCTTTAGGAAATGATGACTGTTTTGTTTACCAAAGCAGACAATCCTCAGAAATCATTTTTACCAATAGAATAATAAGAAATATGTCTACTAGTTTCTTATCAGAGTATGGTCCTAAGACCTTTTTCACCAATGTGACCAATCTATGGTGCCACAATACATGCATTTTAGGTGCTAGTTCTGAAGGAGTTACAAAGGTAGAGGCATGTAAGCGTAAAACAAA
This sequence comes from Sequoia sempervirens, assembly GCA_007258455.2. NCBI lineage: Eukaryota > Viridiplantae > Streptophyta > Pinopsida > Cupressales > Cupressaceae > Sequoia > Sequoia sempervirens. Next base: position 6,305 of record VDFB02337688.1, read on the forward strand.
ATTCCCCTATCAAGATCCTTTGCTTAACCCACTTAAACTTCCCCTTACCATCCTGCAACTAGACTTTTTAAATGTCACATTCATTCTAGAATCATTCAACTTGGAAACAGAAATTAAACTTTTTGTAAGTCCTAGAATATGTAAAACATCATCAAGGATTTTAACCCTCCCATCACTGAAACACAACTTTACCTTTCCTTTACCGACAATCTTTTGTGAGCTGTTGTCACCCATGAAGACCTCTCCTCCATCATATTCTTTGTATGTAGAAAACCACTCCTTGTGAGGAGTCATCTGGAAGGAAGCACTTGAATCACTAAGCCAAGCATCATTGCAAACTGTGTTAGCTGAAATAATAAAAGCATTAGAATCACTGTTATCAGAGGATTTTTCCGTGAAGGAATCTGCATTCATTTTCTTATTTCTACATTCCTTCTTCACATGTCCCCGTTTACCACAATTCCAACACTTCACTTTGCTCTTTCCAAGGGTCTTAGATCATCCTTTAGACTTTTCCTTCTTCTTATTCCCTTTAGGCCCTTTCTCCTTGGGCCTACCTCGCACATGCAGGGCATCTTGGGAGCCACTATGCATGGTCTTCCTCCTCATCTCCTCTAAAAGAAGTATGGGAATAACATTATCCATCTTAGATTCTGCACCACCACTTGTTATAACCATAATTAAATTTTCCCAAGATTCTGGCAAAGAGCAAATCAATAGAATACATTTATCCTCGTCTTCTATTTTGACATCAATAGATGTAAGCTGACTTATAATCAAATTAAAAACATTCAAATGTTCAGCAATAGAATCACCATTCTTCATCTTAAATGAATATAAACATCTTTTGAGATACAACTTGTTAGACAAACTCTTAGTTTGATAGATTTCACCTATCTTCCTCTAAAGCTTATATGTCGTGTCTTCTAAAGAGACATTCAGGAAGATAGAATCAGTGACACATAACTGAATGGTCCCTCAAGCCTTCTTGTCTAACTTCTTCCAATCTTCATCCAACAAGGTTGAAGTAGATGGCTTCTTATCAACTGAAACTGGTAACCACTGATCTCTCTCCTCGAGGAGATCCTCCACTTTCAACTTCCACATCTCGTAACTAGTGTCATTGAACTTCTCAATATCTTGATGAGAGGTGGAGGCCATGGTATACAATCTTTCACAAATATGCAAAACTCACAACACAAAAGCTCCCACTGCAGCAAAAACCTTCAACACTTTAAAAGGAAAGTGTCCCTTCCTTAACATAACCGTTAGCTCTGATACCAAATGTTGATTATCAAGGTGAAGAAAGCTTGCAATATGAACTTAAATAGGTGAATGCAAATCTGAAATATGTAGATTAACCTTTAGCCTTAGTGTGAAGAAAGAATGAGAGAGAGAGATAGAAGAATCATAACACATGCAACAACAGATTTACGTGGAGAAACCCCAAAGGGAAAAAACTCCACTACCGAAAGAGAGGCAAGTATATTACTAATATTATGAAATATTACATGCAACAATAGACTTCTCTTATCATCCCTATAAAATCCTACAGCACCCTGTTACCTTGGAAACCTACAAAATTGAATTGAATAACTTTAGCTCAAGGCCCCTATTTAAAGAGATTTGTGAGGATGAAAACCACCATGGTTTCACCAAACAATAGGCAGCAATACCACCTAGAAAAACCCACGCCTCCCTTCATGAAATGGTCATGACATCCTAAAAATAGCCTCTTACAGATGCTTTTATAGTTATCATAAGGCATAACTTATGCATGAGCACCTGGGGTCAAAGATAACATATTTTATCATATGAATCTGTCATACTTGTCATAGGAATCCGCCATACTGTCATAGCATCTTATGACAACTGTCATAGCATGTCATAGATGCTCTTACAATATCCTAACAACCTCATTCTAGAAGATTCCAAGTGGGATGCATAGCTATTTTGTCCTTTTCCTAAATGACAAATGGTAACGGTAACACTACATTTACATTGTCTCTTTCACCATTGTTGGTTAAACGGTTTCACCTCTTATGGGTAAATGTTGAAAACACTTTAGGAGAATAATTAATTAAAGGATTTACAAGGTTGATGGCACCTAAATCCTAACAGGTCTATGTGACCCCCCCAAAAAATGTGAAGTAATGAACTCCGTGAGAAAATGCTTCCTCCCAAAACTAATAGGAAAAGAGAAACCATGCAACCTCCCCTCAAAACTATGCTTGTAGTGTTGGTAGATGTTTGGCACTGGATGCTGAAAATGCTCCACAATCATTGAATAATATTTCTCCCCTTAGGAAGAAACAACACCACAAATGTTTGCAAAATGACTTCTCATTTCAAATAGGACTATACAAGAAGTAAGAAGAAAGTCTCTAAATTTTGTACATGATCCAAAGATTGAAATGATGCCAATGATCTCCAAGACAATGTTAAAGTGTGACGGATGTTGATAAGATGGATCAAGTACCATAAATGATTCAAGAATAGGGACGATGGATGTATGATGACAACTAGACTGATAAGAATTTGATACTATTGCAGAGGATGTGACATAGATGATGACTAAGTCAGGTACAGACCAACTCATGAATATCTACACAATTTATCACGATAGAAGCTGATGTAGGTAAGATAAGGCAATATTTAAATATGGCAATGGTGATGTAACTTCATTGAATTTGACATCATTTAATAAAAGATAAATGTCCTCAATGGTGTCATCCTAATCTGTAAGGTGGGATTCTATAAACGAATATGTGATGTTTGATAGATATGTGTCCCAATGTGGTGTATCTAGAATGGCGATAGCAATGTCATGATGCAAAGAATCGTGAGAACTCATGAATGAGTCAACACGATATTTAGATGTAGCAACAGGTGATTCAAGCTTCATGATCTTGAAAAGGATTTGGATGAGAGAATGTGAGATATGAGTACAAAACTCATCCATATGTTGATTACTCCCACAATATGTGCGTTTCATTTTGCATTTTTTAGACATGGTCTAATTAATCAAAATATGAATGTGAAATGCAAGTATAACCACCCAAAATGACTAATATTGAAACATAGGCCCCCAAAAACAATGTGCAAGAAAACTAAAACTTTTGTGAAGATTGGATGCCAAATAGATTGTTTATAATGCACAGTGATTTTTACATTTTTTGCAAAATGAGCAATCCAAATCTTCAAATTACAACAAAAATTGAATTCCTTTCTAAATTATGATATGTATCAAAAAAGAGTTTGCAAAATTTTGATAATTGGAATGAAAGTTATGCCCCATCAAAATTTGCTTAAAATTATGACTTTGGAGAGTAAAAAGTACTAATAAACAATACAATCCAAATTGTCTCGACACTAAAGTCTCTAGAACAGATTTTTTTTTTGTCAACTATCCATACTTGAAATTTTAATTCCTCATTTGCAAGTTATGCAAAAATGAAAAAAAGACCCCCTTACAAACATTTAAAAGTTATTTGACATCATATCAAACCCGACAGATAAGAACAAACTCCTAATAGCTAGCAAAAAATTGAAGGCCAATAGTAATTGCTAATGATCAAATATAAATCACTAATAGATAAAAACTATTAACTTGTATATAAATTCCAACTATAGTTAGTGGTGACAATGCATTAAAAACTTAATACTAAGCCCAAGTGGAAAATTACAAGCCTTGAACTATGGATTGGCGGCGTCGGTGGAGATCGTGCAGGCAATGTGACTGCCAAAATGTTTGGTAGCCAGTTGGGAGTAGTCAAATGTCCACACAGTGGGTTTGACCGATTATGATGATGAAGTCGACCCCTATGAAGACCACGTGGAGGCTTAAAGGGGTGAATTAAGGGCATATGGCGTAGAGTGCAAAAGAGGCTTTGTCAAAAAGATTCCATTGGAGATTTTATATAAGTTGGATGTCGTATGCAGAGGATTGTGTGCTCGTGTGGGGCTTTGTCCTACAAAAAAAACTGAATGGAGGTCGTGTGGGAGGTCCCTGTTGTGGGGGCATGCATGGAGACTGGTAGGCACCATGGGAGGTGGTGATTGCATGGTATGCAAAGTTCACGTCTGATATATTGCATGTAGACAAGGGCTCGCAGATGTGAGGAGGCCGATTAGTATGCAGAAGCCCACATTGGGTAGGCTTGGATTACCCCCTTGTGTATCCACCGACCACTACTCAAAGGCCGAGCATTGCCAAAAAATAAGGCCGCATGGAGATTTCTAGCACAGAGGAAAGGGTGTCCAAGATATTATCTTTAGAAGGCGACCATCCCCTATCCAATATGCTTCCTTTGCAGCTTTGTGCATGAATTTTTGTTTGTGCATGTATGCCTCCTCTTCACATTAGAGAGTATATGAAGCCGCCTAGATTTATCTTCCACCTCTGCAAGCTCGCATCAGGAGCACACTCAGGAAGAACAAAGCATCACGTAGCCCTCCTTGTTGTATGCCTTGTATGCTCTAGTTGACGGCTTCAACACCCTATATAGATGTGGTGGCTTCCTTCGATACAATACATTGGGTCAAAATTTGTAAAAAATCAAAGTTATTAAAATTGACGAAACGTCGGTATTGCCAATAGTGGTATAATATGATGGTTATGTTGTGGTATTGTTCTTTCCATCAAGGTTCAAACCCCACTAGGGTGTTATTGTTGAATATTTAAATTGGGGATGAGGTCCCTCGTTTGTAACCTCACTGGTTCATAGCCCCGGGTCAAAAGCATTTAAAAAAAATTAAAAATTTGATGAAACAAAAGGTATTTCTTCATTTCTCAAGTCTTTCAAACACAATGGCAATGTTTGTTTGGCTCTATGATGTTTTGTTGATAGGACTATGTGCAGGAGTCACCTTGATATGGGAAGCAATGTGCTCTCATAACTCTAATAGCATGTTGGAGCAGCAAATAATGATTGGAATTCAAACTTCCAAAAAATAAATCAAGCACAATTCATATGACAATAAAATATCATAGAATGTGTGTAGATACAATGATCACTCTTTGTTTATATAGGGGGAGGAAGTAGGAAGGAGAAACAAAAATACTGACTAACCCTCCAAGAGATGTGACACATGTAGAACACTTAGGACAAGTGTGAAGGCATGTGTCAAGTGTTTATGAGGTGAGACAACTAAACTTGTATATGAAAAATTTGGATAAAATAAAAATGATAAAACAATAACATGCATTACCTAATCCAAATCTTCAATACCTCAAATAGAGACAATGATGGATGAATTATTCAATTGATTTGATATGTTGGTTGCTCAATTCAACAGCATAACATTAAGCTGGAGATGTTAGATGAATGATGATAGATAGAAATGGATGAATGATTCAAGAATGATTTTGGCAACATAAGGATACTTGAAGAATCAACCCCCCAAATGGCTTATGAGAGGGTTGATTTATAGGAAATGTCTGAATCAATGGCCAAGATTGAAAGTTGTAATATGAAATAGGGTTAGGGCAAAATTAGAGAAAATTATAAGGATGAAGGGTTGAGATTGAATTATGAGATAATTCAATCAAGGGCTAGGATTAAATGAGATGTCAAGAGATAAGATTTGATGTGGAAGATAAGATTGACATAGATAAAGAGGTGATAGGAGAAATTAAATAATAAAAATTATTTAATTTAGGTGGCCAATGAATAATTATAGAGGAATGTGACAAAAGGAATCATTTTGAATTAAATAATGATTTAATTCAAAATTCAAGAGAGTGGAACAAATTTATTTAATTTAGGGGAGAAAAGATGAATAATTAAATAATTAAAATAATTATTTAATTATAGTGGAAAGTGGATAAAAATTAAATAAATAAGAATTTATTTAATTTTAGAAAGAAGATGATTTAATTAGTGATGTAATTAAAATTTATTTAATTAATCAAGGAGGAATAAAGATAAAAGATGAATTAATTAAATAATAAAAATTATTTAATTAATAGAAGAATTATGACTTTAGAAAATAATTAAAATTATTTAATTATCAAAGACAAAAGGGGAAATGATGGAGAATTTAGAAATTGCAAGCCTGTGACAATTTTTAGTGTCTACAAAACCACTAAGTGAACTTAAGCTAGTATGAATAGGAATACTAGGTGTAGGAACTAGATAAAAGGAAACTAGATACATAGAGACACTTTTCACACTGGCAAAAAGAACTCTTTAAAGATAGTGTCTCATAAAATATGCAACTATAGATATTTCATTGCTAATATCCTTGATAGATGTGTAGGATAGGTGTCAAATCCTATCCATCATCAACCTAAGTTAATTTCATCCTCATTCAACATATTTTGAAGCAAGTTCGGACGATTTTGGAGTTGACTATGTTCAATTTCAAAGCCAACTACTAGTCCATTCTAGAGTTGGTCGTAACTATGTGGGCAACTTTGGAAGGCTTCAAAATGCTTTGAGGCTAATATCTTAGCTCCATATTCTTTTGTTCTTATCAGTACCTTATATTTGGTACAAAAAGACATGAGCATATACAAAAAAAAATATATTGCATGATCATGTAAGCCTATTTAAACATCAAGAAGAAATAAGCATAAACACATCACATATTTCACCTTTAAATAGTTATGAGCTATTAGTCCTACAATTAAGTTCAACATATTAATTATTTTAACAAAAAATATAATTTCTTATGGTAGTTGATGAGACATTATTTTGTCTCATCATCCCCCCACACATATGATAATCCATATCATAATGGCATAGATTGTGCATCCTCCTCCTTCACAATTGTCTTCTCCTCGTGAATTTTTTTGTGGTCTTAATCACCTACCCTATACTCTACATGTATTTGTGCTTTTGCATAGCCTTTATGATTTGAATTTGTGTCATGTCATTTCTAAAATTTATGAGGTGAAGTCTATTCTATTGAGGTCCAAATATGAGCTAGAATTAGGATGAGAGAAGACATGAACCTTATATCAATCCATGCATGGTTGTGTTATTGGATGAAGGTGATGATTACTCTTGTCATTTTAGATTTCATCTTAAATTTGTAGGAGAGATAATCTCCCTTCCCAAAAATTATGAACAAATTACTCCACCAAATTCTACTCATATCCTTTAAAATTTTGAAGAAAATTTAATGATCAATCTTGAGAAAATGTCTCTACCATCAAAACTTCAAACATTGGGTTCTCTAGCTTAGAATTTTGATTTTTTACATAGTTGTTAGTTCAATGGTCACCTCTTTCTATATAGTAATTGAGGAATTAAAGCTCTAAAATGTTAAGGACTAAAATGTTGGATGACTCAATAGTTGTTGCTATAGGATAGGCTCTAAAATTTATAATTTAGCTATTATTTTGGCTTCATATGATATCAATTATTTTTTCATGTTATTTGAATGCATAAAATTGAATGTATTTTGTAACAACTATGATGATAGGACATCAATAGCTATGTGATAGGTCATCCATTTTTCAATCATCATGATCACTCATGGAAAGTACATTGCCATAATGAACCATAATGAAGAGTGTGCTACCATAATATCCAAGATTTCCCTTTCTTGGATTTGAGGTGATGCACAATTAAATGTCCCTATTTCTAATGATTACAAGATGCCTCCAATGTAAAAAAGAGTCACATCAATCTTATTGAGAACTTTGACATACATATGAACCTTTGGTGAAGTTTATTGCATTCCTTAACAACTCAATCAACTATTTAAAGACAAAATAAAATGATGAATTTAAGTTTATTTCTAATTGGGAAAACATTCCTACACAATTATACAACTTTGAAGCCAAGTTGTAAAATTATAACATTTATTATTCCATAACAGTTACTTGCTAATTTCAAACATTGAGGAAAGGGTTTTTTTGTTCTCATCCTTGTTTATTGTTCTCTTATTTATATTATTCTACATTGAAAAATAACTCCCATTTCTAGTTTTATTTCCTTCTAAAGAGGATCGCCATTTTTTGTTTTCAATCCTTCTCCTTTTTTATTTTATTTATTATTTTTATTTATTTATCATGGTCTACAAAATAGGGGTTAGAGCTCTATATCCATGGAATAAAGGTCTTCCAAATTATAGAACTCAATAAGTGTTTATAGCTCTTTTGTGAATCCCTCTTTTGATGTTGGATTATGGTATACTCTTAGTCTATTCACATTGAATAAGAGTTCTCTCTTGCTCCCATAAAATGGTAATAGATGTACTACTCCATTATTGAATACTTGGGATTTCATAAGGTACTATCCATCTTGTGTGTAGCTCACCTCTAAAATATTAGTACTTATAATCATACAATAGGGCTCAATCCCTTTACTTGAATTGATTGGTGAGTATGTGAACATTTATTATGTCATTTCTTACTTTGTTGTTGGATAAGTGTTAAATTTATTCTATATTCATCTCATCCAACCTATTGAGTTGTAGGTGTAAGGAAGGTAAGGTAGCGGAACAACTTCTTACACTAATATTGAGAGGAGAATAATGGAAAACTTTATGGATCTTTACAATAGTTACATAAACTTAAACATAAATATCATGCATACCACAACACATCGATTTATGTGGGGAAAACCCTTTTGAGAGAAAAACTCCACACTCTAAAAGTCACTCGATATATTATTCAGAAATCACAAAGATTACAATATACTTGCAAAGCAAGCTTCTCACAGGAGTATCACCAACCAGAGATCCAAAGGCAACATGACTTCTATCAAACTCTCAAAATACATCACAATACACAACCGTAATACAACACCCTCATAAAATAGGGTTGTCTTCTAAGGCAAGTTAAGCCAACAAAATATCAACCATCATATCTGAGACCTAATGGTGAATAGTCCAAATTTACAATAATAAAATAAACATAAAATGTGGCTTTTGGGGGCACTACCCCCAAAAACTTGTCAAGGCACACGACCCCTGGACCCCCTGCTGAGGGGATGAGCCCCCTAAGCCCTGTAGGGGCATACCCCCTACACCCTCTTGCACTTACCTATTGACAATAAACCTTATATAATTGCGAGGTTGAGACACATTTTTGCAATTAATCTCCCACTTGTTGAACACCTTGCAAGAGCAACGAGAGGGAGTATAAACATCATCTCTTAATTTATAGGGGTAGAAAGGCCTATATACTCCAAACACCATCTGAAATTTTATGTGCCCATAGGCCTAGTTAAAGAATCAAAAATATTCATCAAAGTCTCTACCTTAACCAGCTTCACCTTGTCATCTTCGACCATATCTCTAATAAAATGATATTGTACATTAATGTGCTTGGTCCTGGCATGAAATTTTGGGATCTTACTTAGACATATGGCACTCTGGTTGTTGCAATAAATTATCACTACACCTTGTTTTATTCCAATATCTAAACACAGTCTCTTAAGCCAAAATCCAGCTTCTTTACAAGCATGAGTAGTTGCCATATACTCGGCTTTAGTAGTGAACAAAGCAACCACAATTTGTCACTTACTCGTCCAAATAATTACACCACCAAATAAATTAAAGACATACGCATTGGTGGATCTTCTATTATCAACATCACCTGCCCAGTCTAAATCCACATAACCATGAATATTAAGGGAAATCTCATCTTCAATAAAATTACTATGGTAACACAAGGAATACTGTGAGGCACCACACAAATATCTGAAGACTCTTTTAACTGCATCCCAATAAACTCTACCAAGATTAGACATATATCTGGAAAGAACTCCCACTTATTGGGAAATGTTTGGTCTAGTACAAACCATTTCATACATCAAACTTCCAACTTCACTCTAGTAAGATACTCTACTCGTCTTCCATCTCTTATGGGGATATTGAACAATCTGAAATAGATAACTTTGTTCTAGCTGAAAAAGGAACACACAATGACCTCCACAATCCTACATATCAAACCTCTATACAATTGAATTGGCATAATTACTTTGACCAATCCATAGATTTTTGTTCACTCTATCTCTTCTAATTTTCATCCCAAGAATGTGTCTAGTTGCACCAAGGTCTTTCATTAAAATTTAGCAGCAAGTTGAGATTTCACTTTTGAAATCATACCTTTCCCTTTACCAATAAATAACATAGCATCAACATATAATGCAATAAACAGGAAACGATCACCATCAGTTTTATAATAAACACAATGATCTAATTTAGAATGCTCAAATCCTAAACTCAACACATATGTATCAAATTTTTGGTACCACATCCTAGGACTCTGTTTTAGGCCATACAAGATTTCTTCAATTTGCAAAACAATTTACTTTTACCTTTCACCACATAGTGCTCTGGCTATGTCATATAAATATCCTCCTCCAAGTCACCATGAAGGAAAGCAGTTTTCACATCCATTTGCTCAACCTCTAAATCATAAGCAGCAACAATAAAAAGAAAAAATCTAATGGATTTCATTTTTACAACAGGAGAAAATATCTCACTATAATCAACACCCTCAACTTGAGAGTAACCTTTCGCAACCAACCTTGCTTTATACTTCTCAATACCTCCATTTGAACCAATCTTTTTCATGAACACCCATTTGCAACCAATGGATTTTCTTCCCTCGAGCAATGGTAAAATATCCCATGTATCATTCTTTTTTAAAACTGTCATTTCTTCATCCATAGCAATCTTCCAAGATTTTGCATCATTCATACCTAATGCATCTTCTACCGGTCTAGGTTCATCAATGTTAGTATTCAAAGCAAAAATACATCTCCAATCATCAAGTGAATACCTTTTAGGTGGTTTTCTATGCCTTGTAGACCTATGAATAAGCTGAGTTGGAGGTTTTTCCTCCTCTTCTGAAGATTCAGAGCTAGATGATCTCTCCTCAACTTCTTGTCTATCCATGGGCCTCGATTCAACTTTCTTAGGTGTAGAAGGAAGTTGAATCACATCTTCCTGCTTACTTTGTTTTGGCTACAATGTAACAAAAAAGGCTTAGTTTCTCTAAAAATAACACTTCTATTATATATTACCTTTTGTGCAATATAATCCCAAAACTTGTATCATTTCACACCATAACTGTATCTGATGAAGATACATTTCACAACCTTTTTTTCCAACTCTGTTCACTTCTCCTTTGGAACATATGTATATGTTGTCAGCCTCCTACAATGATTTAACAACTAGGCCTTTACAACCGTGTTTCAGAGATTGGACATCTAACATGAATAGCCATTTCAATCATCATGAAGGTGCATTTAACTTGTCAACCCAGGGACGTGAACTTGAAATGGGCCAGCATAGTATGTGCACTAGGAACCCAAATTAGCCATTTTCACTCTATAGCTAAGAAAGACACAATGTTGAAAGTAAATTACTTAGAAAATAATAACAAAAATGCTAATCAACAATCAACAAATACACCAAGCTGAAATGCATAACAAAAATGAAAATCTAAGCAAACAAACAGGACACTACTCTCTTTGCTTTGGCTACAGGAACAGTCACATAATGGAATTCTAGAGGTTGTAGGAACAGTCGATGCCATATTCTTAACTAATTACTGAACAAAAAGTAATACTAAACTAATACTAAGCTAAAGGATAGATTACTCACCAAGTGGGCCCCTTAGATAAGTATCCTCTAAAACTAATGAGAACTCAGATGCTCAAACTTAGAATTTCATTCCATTCACTAGAATTCATGAGTAAAAAAGAATAGCATAACTGTATTGATGAAGATCTTAAGAGTGCAAGTACAATATCATATTGTGCAACTTTCAGAGAAGGAGAATCTGATCCTTATTTATACTACCAACTAAACAAAGCAGTCAACTCCATGAACTGGGAGGACGCCATTTAGGGAAAACAGAGAAAGTGGGGTGGCAGTTACGCATGCATGGAATCAGGTTAGACATGCATGTCCAACCACAGATTTAGCACTATAGTAATGCGCACATTTTCTCAACATCGATAAAGATCACTACAAGGTGGTTACATTCGGTTTGCATGGGGAATCTCTTGTCATTGTCCTCCTTTGACCTTTGAACGATTCTCTTGCTAGACGTTATGGTGCATGCCTAGTTGGTGGTGTCTTCCTCAATTTAGCATCCTCAAATTATATTTGCATGGCAATGTTAGTACACACAATAACTACATATTTGTAACCACCTTAAAGAACATTCATTAACCACATGCAAAATTAATATAGATAGTCCATATAACATGCCATTATCATTAAAGATTTGCAGAAATAAGATTAAGCCCAATGTTTATAGTTTGAGGAAATATCATAAAAGTATCAACACTTAACATCAAAGTCCATGATAACTTCAACAACTAAATCATAAACTCTACCCAAAAGTAGACCATAAACTAGACTCATCACTCCCCCCAACCTAAGTTTTTGTTAGTCCTCCAGTAGGGGAAGGGTTGTTCTTCTGCTTAGTTAATGCTCTGAAATTCGCAACTGACAACTGTCCCACATCAAAGTGTGATGTGCGTGAATTAGGGTTCTAATAGAATCCTCCCAATCTGTCCAATCTACTCCATCTTTGTCTCTATACAACAATATCATATTGGTAGAACCTGAAGTTCAGTACAGGCCACATTAGGATGGGTGGTTGAAAAGTCAGGGGAAGCCAGAATCGCCCTTTTTTCCTTCCAATGTGAATATATCTGTCAATTATTTTAAGAGCTACAACATAGTTCTTGATGGAATGAGGCTCAACCTACTTGAGATCATCAGTTAGGTTGTTCCATCTTTGTGAGAGGTATCTCTTCACAGTTTCCTCTTTTTCTTTTGCCTTTGCCTCATATTCACTAAAAACTGCTTCTATCCAAGGAATAATCCTATTACCATAGTTAGGTTTGAAAAGCATTATGTCCCATTCCCTAAAAATATCCCTTGGATTCCTTGATTCAAACCTAATGGACAAGGGGATGTTGGATTCCATTTGCTTATAAGCCCCATATTGATGTCCCCAACTAATCTCATTTTGCACCCAGGACATAAATGCCCTTAATTGGAGATCCCCAACATACAACAGCGGATTCCAATCATGGTCTTGAGTTACAACATAATTATGCAAATAAAACTCACACAGCAAATTCTTCATTTCAGGGGAAGCAATCCGATAAGCATTGAAAAATTTAGTAGGGGTCTCAATGGAAGGGTTCAAACCTGAGACAATTCTTGCTAGCCTAGAAGAAAGATATTTCTCCTTCAAATGCAGAGCATAGACCCTTAGAGGGGTTTTGCACTCTAAAATATGTGGTACCAAAGCTGCCATATCATCCACCTTCTTCTTTAAGGTGGCAATTTCTGCATCCTTGTCTTCAATCTCCTCATCTCTCTTTTGAATTTCCTTTTTCAATCTGTGTTTTTCCTCCTTCCATTCTTCTTCCCTTCTTTGCATCTCTTTCCATAAATGCATAGCTACCTTGTGCATTGAAAAATCAGGGGGGTTATGTATTCCTACTAGCATCTTTCCTAGCACTGATGCTTGCTCTTCACATGGTACTAACTGCAAGGATTCAAGCTATCCCACCAATTCTAGTTGTAGGGGTACTGATTGTTCTCCCAATTCTTGATGTTGTTGCAGGGACTCTTGCTCTTGTTCCCATTCTGACTTTTGTTGTAGGATATCTTGCTATAGGATCTCTTGCTACAGGAAATCCTGATTTTCCGCATACTCTTGGTTTTCCACTTGTTCTGCAATGTTAGCAAGATCAACCAATGTTATGTTTACTGTTGTCTTAAATATATCCTCTTCCTCGACATTCCCTTGCCCCATTGGAGCTTTTGTGTCCCCCTATGATATTTCTCTAGATTTTGGCTTTCCTGCGAGGCATACCAAAGGCTAGCCCGACTAGTCTTGCTTTCCTAGGAGGGCTCTCATGTTTCCCTTTGGTTGTGCGATGAATAGTGTCAGCCTTTCTCTTCTTAGAGCTTGGCACCTTCTTTTTTGTTGGCTGCCTTTTCATTTTTCCTTTTCTCGTTTCTACCTCTCTTTTGTGCCCTAGTTTCATTAGAATGCCAAGTGGAACATCATCATCAGATTCAGGGGAAGAACTTTCTTTGTCTGAGTTCTCTGTCTCATAAGAGCTAATTTCTATGGTTTCTTCTGGTGTAGGAGGGTTTACACTAGGGCCTGTGCTAGAGGTTGAAGCACCAAGAGTGGCTTCAGTCATTCTCAATCTCTTGCTAGACCTACGAGTTTGAGGTAAAACCCTAGGTTGCAAATGCTTAAGTCTCATTTGATCAATTTTTATGAATTCTTCCCAGGTCATTCCAGACACATCATGCAAAGACTTTTCAACTAACAATTTAATCAGACAATGGTGGGAAATGAAATTGTCCCTACCTTTCTGAGTCTCAGCCGCCATGATTGAAAGAAGGTTGTATAGCACATTTGACACATTCATCCTCCTTCCATGCCTCATACGATTCAAAATCTTGAAGTGTACAGAATGCAAATTTGACTCGCAACCTTCACAAGTGATGTATTTTATGACATAAACAACTATCTGCTTCCATGGCTCGGGTAGATACATTCTCTTCGCACCCTATATATCGATGCTCAATGGAGGGTCATTTGGCTTTGTAAATTCAGCCCTGGCTGATCTGGCATCTCTAGAAGCAGGGTAATTTTCACCATCAGCAGGTAATTACCCTATAACTTCTGCAATTCTTTCTTCAGTCTCTATGATCTCTAGCCCTTTTACTGTGGCCTTCCCTTCAGACAATGTCTGGGAAATTCTAGTGCAATGTCTTCATCGAAATCATCCAGCTTTAGGAAGTAGTCTATCCACCCGCAGTTTCTGAATTCAGCCAAGCAAGGTGCATCCTGCAGTAATACATCATGCACTATAGGTTCATTTTGAATTAACCCACCTCCCATTGTCTACAATCAAAAAAACACTTTGCGATTCCTTCCCGCAATTCTCATCTAAAAACTAAATTCACCTTCTTGCAACACTTGCTAAATTTCCAATGCCAATGTCAATTGAATTTTCCCTTTCTAATTTACCTTTTGTTTGCAACTTGAGATATGACCAGGTCAATAGTAGTAAGCAAAGAGTAATAAAGGAAAGCTATGATGGAGAGAAAAGGTGGCAGCAGTTGGTGTCACCTCACACATGCGATTCGTCCTCTCACTCATATTTCAAATCGGCTCAATTTAAATTTTGCTGACGTAAACCAGCATGGACTGACACGTGGGAAAAATATTCACATCTTTTTCCTCCCCCTGCCAACCTAAATTTGGGCATGCGGGGATGATGATTTGATAGGGTAGGGAATATTGGCATGCTATGGTGAACGTCCATACTAACGTACAGTGATTAAATGAATGCACTTAAAGACAACTAAGATATAGCAATTAATGAAGATGAGGTGGGATGAGGTGGAGTGGAATGAAGTGAAGTGATGGAAGAGAGAGAAAGGTGGAGATGGATGGGCGGATGGGTGGAGAAGTGGAGAAATGGACTCCCACGAAAGTGGAAGTCTTTATTATGACAAGTACACACCTTAATTAGCCAGAAGGAGGGACACTAGGTCCACTTCCTTTGGGTGTTGCATGCTAAGTGAATTGCTATAGGAACTCCTCCTTGGAAGTTGGCTTGTGATACAATCTGAGGTAATGACCATTGACAAGCAACTTAAATCTGATTGGTTCAATAGTGATGAGTTGTACACCACCATTAGGGAATACTTCAACAACCTCGTATGGTCTTAGCCACCTTGTTTGCAATTTTCCTGCATTGTCCTGATACTTTGAGTCATAGAGCAGGGCCCAATCTCCTGGTTGGAATTTCTTGTCCTTGATGAATTTGTCATGCCATTTGATTCTCCGATTCTACACTACCTCTGTGTGATGTAGGGTTTCTCTACTCATCTCATCCAAAGCATTTAGTTGCATGTTTCTTTCTCTCTGTGCCTCAGAGATATCCATCCCCAAATCTATTGCAGTCCTAAGAGTCTTGTGTTCACATTTAATGGGAATCATGGTTGTCTTTCCATATAGCAACTCAAATGGAGTGAAGCTTGTAGTTATTTTCTAGGTAGTTTTGTAGGTCCAAATAGCTTCTGGTAATATTTTTTCCCAATCCTTTATGTGGATAGCTACTATTTTGGTCAGAATAGCTTCAATTTCTCTATTGGTCACCTTAACTTGGCCATTGGCCTGGGGGTGATAAGGAATAGACTTCTTGTGTCTTATGTTGTACTCATTGAATAGTGTTGCAACAAGGGTTGATGTGAATTCAGCCCCTTGATCAGTCACTATCTCTCTTGGAACTCCATACCTTGTGAAGATCTCCTCATAAAGAAATTATGCAACCTTGTTATCTCTTGCATGCTTCATGGCCTTAAATTCTACCCACTTTGTTACATAATCAGAGCATACCAGGATATAAGACTTACCATTTGATGCAGGGTCAATGGGTCCTACAAAATCCAATCCCCACTTGTCAAAGGGAGTAATTACTCCCTGAGGGTAAAGTGGCATCTCATAAGATTCTGTTGGCCTATCCATTCTTTGACATTTGTCACATTTTCCTGTATACCTTCTTGCATCCTTGTGGAGTGTTGGCCAATAGTATCTTGTGTTCAAAATCTTCATTGTTGTCCTCTTGGCTGCAAAATGTCCTTCACATGGTTCATTTTGGCATGCATGAAAAATGTCAAATGTCTCATCTTCTCTCACACATCTTCTCATGACATGGTCTGTTCCAGTATAAAAAAAAATCCAATAATCCATAAAGGAAAAGATTTTTCAATGAGTTTCCTTCTCTCCTTTGGAGAGAAGTGAGGAGGAACTCTACCTGTGACTAGATAATTTGCTATATCAGCATACCAAGGTGTTTGGACACTGATAGAGAATAGATACTCATCAGGAAAAAAGTCATATATGGCTTGATTATCCCCTGATGTAGTCAGCCTTGAAAGAAAATATGCAACAACATTGGCCTTTCCTGGTTTATCCACAATGGTTATGTCAAACTCCTGCATCAACAATAACCATTTTGCTAGCCTACTAGAGATCAGAGGTTTATTCATGAGATACCTAATGGCTGCATGATCAATGTGCACAAAGATTTGGTAACCTATTATGTAATGCTTTAATTTGTTCAAGGCATAGATTACTACCAACATTTCTTTCTCTGTCACAGTATAGTTGAATTCAGCTCCCTGCAAATTTTTGTTGATAAAATAAATGGAATTTTCAATAGCTCCTTCTTTATGTCCTACGACTGCTCCTATGGTATAATTTGATGCATCTATATGGATGTGGAAAGGAAGCTCCCAATTAGGTCCTTTGAGTACAGGAGCATGAGTCAAGGCTACCTTCAAGTTAGAAAATGACTTGTCACAAGCTTCAGTCCACTGGAATTCAACATATTTAGTGAGAAGAGTATACAATGGTGTTGCTATTTTGCTGAAATCCTTGATGAAATGCCTATAATATCCTGCATGGCCCAAGAAACTCCTAACATCCTTTTGTTTTGTAGATGTGGGCAGATTTGTGATCACCTCAATCTTTGCAGGATCTACTTGAATTCCTTTGTGGGAGATGTAGTGGCCAAGGACTACACCTTCTTGCATCATCATGAAGCACTTTTCACTATTTAAGGATAGATTTTGGTCTTCACATCTCCGTAGGACTCTCCTGAGATTCTCCAATGCCTGATTGAAATCAGTACCATAAGTGGTAAAGTCATCCATGTAAATTTCCATGCAATCAAGAGAGATACCTGAAAATATGCTAATGAATGCCCTCTAAAAGGTTGCAGGTGCATTGCATAGGCCAAATGGGAGTACTAAGTAGGCATAGGTCCCCTATGGACATGTAAAAGTGGTCTTCTCCTGGTCCTGTCGTGCAATTTGGATCTGGTTGTAGCCGCTGAATCCATCTAGAAAAGAAAAGTATTGCTTTCCTGCAAGTGTGTCCAAAACTTGATCTATGAAGGGTAAGGGAAAATGGTCCTTCTTGGTGGCAGCATTAAGTTCCCTATAATCAACACAAACTCACCATTTCCCTCCTTTCTTGGGAAAAATCACCAATGGAGACACCCACTGAATATCTGAAATGGGGTAGATAAATTATGTATCTAGCGATTTCTGCAGTTCCCCTTTTACAATTTCTCTCAGTGCAGGGTTAATTCTTCTTTGTGGCTGTTTCACTGGGGTGCAATCATCTCTAATGTAAACTCTATGTGTGCAAATTTTAGGGTCCAATCCCTTCATATCATGATAATCCCACACAAATACATGCTGGTGGGTCCTTAATAAGTTTGTCAATAACAATTGTTGTTCTTCACTCAGTTTGTTGTTAACATTCAGATATTTTCCTTCTGAAACCTACACTTGTGTAGTTAACTCTATCATGGTTGCTTCATTAGCGTATGGTACCTTTAGTTCATATGGAAACAATGCATGGGACATACATGTTGCTCCAGGAAGTCCAACTACAGGAAGAGTGGCTGCAAAAAGAGTGGTTGCAGGAAGAACGTCTGCAGGAAGAGTAGGCAGAAGTGTCTTGACTGGAATAGTGAAATGAGAAGATGATGCTTCTTCCACTTCACAATGATTATGAATGATATTAGCCAATACTTCATCCTCATCTTGAAGTTGCATAAAAGAGCTTATGCCTATCATCATAAGATGCACCACAAAATTAACTTCCTCGGCCTCTTCACCAACATGTGGCCATATGGGATCACCCTCATCATGAGATGGCTGAGCAAGAGGATAAAGAACAAAATTTTTGGTGCTCTACCCATCTGAAATGGTCATGTCACCTTACCGTCATCCAATATATGCATTTGCAGTTGCTAACCATGGCCTTCCAATAATAATGGGATACCCGCCTAGTGTAACTTTAGGAGAAAGAATCATGAAGTCTGTTGGGTACTCCATAAGTCTAGAACTACCACAAGATCCTCCACTATACCATCAAGCTTAACGATAGAACTATCAGTAAGCTGTAGGACAATAGGAGTAGATCTCATGCTTACAACATTTAGTTGTTGTAGGATATCCTTGGTCATTACATTTATTGTTGCTCCTAAATCAATTAGTACATTGTCTATTTGGATCTCATTTATAACAATTTCTACCACAGGACTACCTGGGTCATTGTACTTCAGGATAGTCACTTTTCCAAGCATGATGTCAACTAGCTATCCCACCACATGGACTGTAGCTGGGTATTTCTTTTTCTTTCCTGAATTCTTGAGGCATGCTTCCTTGATATCCTTGTCATAGATTGGGACGTCCTTTATGGCCTAGAATAGAGGAATTTGTCCACATATATGCTTCAGTTGATCCAGGATGTCAAAAGTTGTATCCTCTTTTTCTTCATTTTTCTTGGCAACTTCCAATCTCTAAGGAAATGGTGGTTCTTGTTCAGTCTACTTGGTTGGGACTGGTTTAGGATTTTTAGGTGCACTTGGTTGAATGGGATCATTCAGAGGTTCCTCTTCCTCTTCCACATGAAGCTCAATGATAATGGGCTTGGAAGGGGCTGGAAAAGTAGTTCCTGAATGCAAGTGGATGTCACTTACACTCACAACATATGCAGGGAATTGATTTGAATCGACAAAGTATACATGTTGTTGTGGTTTTTTATTTGGATTGGGTGTGGGCTAAGCTGGTAGCTGAGTGGGTTTAGGTGTATTTGAGCTTGAATTAGTAGGTGGAGGCATTATAGCAGGTTGTTGGAGCTGGGAAGGTCGTTGCATGTAACTGGTTGTTTGGGTTGGCCATTGCTGTCCTCCCCTCCATTGATTTGTTTGCTGCCAATTTCCTAGAGGTGGCTGACAGTGCCCTTGATATTGCTACCAATTCCCCTAAGGTTTCTACCACTGGGGTCGATATTTTTGATGATTGGGCCAAGCATTTGGAGGGTTACCCCAAGGATGTGGTGGATATCCTCCATAGCTAGATGGATATGGGGGTTTCCATTAGTTACTAGATGAATAGGAATTGAAATATGGCCCAACATAAGATAGTTGATCCGGTGGCATACCTTGTCTTAGAGCCCAAGGCCTCCTTTGTGCAACATAGTAGACTTGATCTTCTTCAATCTGGATTGGTTTGAACTCAGGTGGAATCTACTTGCTTTCAATATTAGCTACCATCTTGCATCTACAATCCTTCTTCTTTTATATGCAATGGGGGCAATACTCTACCAACATTGCCTCTGCCTCCTCTTGTTTCTTCTTGGCCTGAAATGTATCCAGTTGAGTAGGTAGATTGTTTATGATGTCTTGCTTGAAATCTGCCAGTAAATGTGTGATTTCCATCCTTGAGACTCCACTGGTAGATGACTTACCCATAGAGGATTATTAAGCTCTCCCTTTCTTTTAAGCTTCCCTAGAGTAGTTCTGACATATTTTCTTGATGTCTTCCCAAGGAACTTGGGTGATATCTCCTCCTCCATCAGGTCGAAGGCATCAGTGCAACTCTCATTGATTTCTCTTAAGAAAATCAACTTTTGGGATTCTTTGTTGAGGGTATGGTGTGGAGATTTCTATAATCAAAACATAAACCTTGAAATGTAATCCTCCAGGCTCTCAAACTCCTTTTGCTACATCCTGAAAATGTCATCTCCTCTCATGTCACTACCCCTGCAATATTCCTTGTATTTCTCAAGGAACTTTGTCTTCATGTCCTCCCAAGTTTCCACATTATCTATTCCTAGGCTCATAAACCATCTTAATGCAGCTTCTTTAAGAGTGGTAGGAAATAGTTTAAGCCTATGGGCATCGGTGGTATAGTCATAACTCCTACAGAGTATATCAAACTCGAACAAGAAGGTATCAGGGTCTTTTGTAACAAGTCCATAAAACTTAGGAAAGGTTGAAGCAGGGATATTTTTGAGATTGTCAACTTCATTCTGATGGGCAATGGGGAAAGGAAAAGTTGGTTGGTTAGGTCTATTTCTATTTGCATCACCCATTCTTGCTTGATGGATTTCCCAAGCAAAGGGATTCTCAAACTAATTTTGGTCTTCGATGGAAGCTTCAGAACTGGTCAAATGAGGAAATGCATCAGCAAAGGGGTTTGTCTCTTCTTATTCTTTGTTCCTTGGCAGATTTAGAAGCTCTTCTAGCTAGAATGGATCAGGATTGTTAGGAAGGAATCTCCCATAAGCATCTCTTCTCCTTCCTCTATGCATGCGGTATCAACTCACTATCAGCCAGCTCACACAAAGAATTGGTAAAGAATAAGGGGGTCATTACTTCCTAAATGAGGGGTATGATAAGAACAAATTTTAGAAATACTATAGCAAGAAAAATATCAATGACTCCAAAGAACTTCCTAGTTTAACACCATCCCCGACAACGACACCAAAAATATCGGTCTCCTACAATGATTTAACAACTAGGCTTTTACAGCCGTGATTCATAGATAGGACATCTAACCTGAATAGCTATTTCAATCATCATGAAGGTGCATTTAACTTGTCAACCCAAGAACATGAACTTGAAATGGGTCAGCACAGTATGTGCACTAGGAACCCAAAGTAGCCATTTTCACTCTATAGCTAAGAAAGACACAATGTTGAAAGTAAATTGCTTAGAAAGGAATAACATAAATGCTAATCATCAATCAAAAACTACACCAAGATGAAATGCATGACAAAAATGAAATTTTGAGCAAACAAACAAGACACTACTATGTCTGCTTTGGCTACAAGAACGGTCACAGAATGGAATTCTAGTGGCTATAGGAACAATTGGTGCCAGATTCTTAAGTAATTACTGAACGAAAAGTAATACTAAAATAATACTAAGCTAAAAGATAGATTACTCACCAAGTGGGCCCCCTTGGATAAGTATCCTCTAAAACTAATGAAAATTCAGATGCTCAAACTTAGAATTTCATTCCATTCACTAGAATTCATGAGTACAAAAGAATAGCATAATTGTATTGTTGAAGATATTAAGAATGCAAGTACAATATCAAATTGTGAAACCTTCAGAGAAGGAGCATTTGATCCTTATTTATACTACCAACTAAACAAGGTAGTCAACTCCACGGACTGGGAGGACGCCATTTAGGGAAAACAGAGAAAGTGGAGCGGCAGTTACGCATGCATGGAATTCAGTCAGACATGCATGTCCAACCATAGATTTAGCACTGCAATAACGAGCACATTTTCTCAACATCAATAAAGACCACTACAAGGCAGGTTACATTCAATTTGCATGGGGAATCTCTTGTCGTCCTCCTCCTTTGACCTTTGAACGATTCCCTTGTTGGACGTTATGGTGCGTGCCCAGCTGGCGGTGTCTTCCTCAATTTAGCATCCTCAAATTATATATGCATGGTATGTTAGTATGCACAATAACTGCATATCTTTAACCACCTTAAAGAACATTCATTAACCACATGCAAAATTAATATAGATAGTCCATATAACATGCCATTATCATTAAAGATTTGCATAAATACGATTAAGCCCAATGTCTATAGTTTGAGGAAATATCATAAAAGTATCAACACTTAACATCAAAGTCCATGATAACTTCAGCAACTAAATCATAAACTCTACCCAAAATTAGACCATAAACTAGACTCGTCATATGCCTCACAACCAGAAACTTGAAGATGTCTTAATGAAGGCTTGTGACCCAACCATGCCTCTATAGGTGTCTTATCAACAAGAGCCAATGTAGGAGACCTGCTAATCAGGTAACAATCAGTGGCAATAGATTTAGCCCAAACCTTTGTTCTAGACCAGCACCACTTAACCTACTCCTAGCCTTATCCATCAATGTTCTTTTCATTCTTTTTGCAACTCCATTTTTTTGTGGAGAATATGGAGTTGTCTTTTGTCTATGAATATCACAATCTTTACAGAATCTATCAAAATCATTAGAGAAAAATTCACCGCCATTATTAGTCCTCAAACATTTTATTTTTTCCAAACTGTAACTCAACCATTGCTTTAAATTCTTTAAATCGACTAAAACTTTAGATTTACTCTTTAGAAAATACACCCATGTCCTACTATAATCATCAATAAATAAAACATAATATGTGAATTTACCAATTGAAGGAACATCTTGTTTCAAGGTGTGTACTCTTGGTCTCCTTGTACTATGTAGCACAACGATCAGGTTCGTGACATGGCTTAACCGCCTCCTGTGGATTTATTAACTCTAATGGTTGTATCGGGTATTAATAGGTTGATCTTTTGGTGCAACGACAACCATTTGTACAACAATTGGTATCAAATATTTGGTCACGAGTTCAAACCCCTCGCCTGTGCTCGGTGGGGATTATTGCAAAGTGTGCACCCTTGGTCTCCTTGTGCTATGTAGCGCAGCACTCGAGTTCATGACATGGCTTAACCGCCTCTTGTAGATTCATTAACTCTAGTAGTTGTATCGAGCACTAACAAGTTGATCTTTTGGTGCAATGACAATTGTTTGTACAACAATAAGAGTTGACAGTGCCAAGGATTCGCTCTCGCATATGGATGTCAAGGCTTTAGTTTCGTTGAATCCCAGGATTGAAGTGTCATAATCATTAGGGTTAAACCTAGATCATGGTCTTCATACTTGTGCATTGGAGTTCTTGGGTGGATTAAATGCTTGTTACCTTTGTAGGAGGGAGGGAAACATTCATAAGAATTGCCCCAACCTCTATAGAAACCCTAATAGACCCTTTCCTAAAATAGACAATGAAATAAAAATTGCTTCATAGAATGTTGAAAGGGATAGCCCTGACCATAAAGAGAGCAAAGCAAACTTGGATGTTGAAAGCCAAGATAAATCTATGGTAAATGATAGACACACCCCTATAATAAAGGACTTTAAGGAACCAAAATCTGACCTAATACAAGTTAATATCCTCAACCAAAGAGGAGGGAGTGAGAGAAATGCTCAAAACAAAGTCTTTCGTTGGATTTAGAGATGTCGAGAAAGTTAGATTTGGCTTTTGTTTGGTCTGATTTGGATTCCTAAGGTCAGATCTACGAGGGTTTGAACCAGTTGTTCTTTTTTATATGGAGAGTAGCTATGATTTTAGAGTATTTTGGGCCAAAAATAACCTCACGGTTGCGTTTAGGAGGCCGATTGGACAAATTTTGACTATAAATTTGTCCAATTTAATCGTCAAGAGCTTTTGAGGAAAAAAAATATTTTCCTAAGGGGTCATACAATGCAAAACAAAATAAATAAATAAATAAAAGTGCTTGGCGCTATATTATGCAATGCTACCCAGCCGCAACCACCATTGCTGAAATTTTACCGGAAGTGCAAAAAGATTTGTCGGCAACTGAAAACTATTTCTCGGCCGCACCACTTTTTTGACAATTGACATCATCGCTGGGTTTTTTGACCAATAGAGAATATTTCGTGCATAAACATGAATATTTTGTTAACTATTTTGTTTTTCGGCCACTAGATTTTTTTCCTGATGAAGGGAATATTCTACAAAATATTTCATTGACATCAATGGTACGACCACAAGGCAGGTCCCCCAAGAATCCTCTTTGTGCCCTAAATATATGTGTCTTTTCTTTTGGCCATAACTTAGGCATATGATGTTAGATTTTGACGAACAAGATATCGTCAAAAAACTAGTTCTACCAACTTTCCAATGGTGTGGGTCTTAGATCACCTATTTCTATTGTTGGTGCATTCTACATCCTTTTGAAGTTAGAGGTGTTGCTTTCAGTCCCAAGCTCATAACTTTTGACTCATTTTTCCAATTTTCATGATTCTAGTAGCATTAAGACGGTCTTTCAAAACTCTTCACAACCATCCATGCACTTTTCCATATTTCTCTCCAAGTACATTTTATTCAGTTTTTTGTGTTTTCACACTCTGGTGAATTACTTGGACATCTTAGCTCTTGGAAACTTTTCATTTGCATGGGATGACTCATTTTTGGTTGTTCTACATCTATTTTTAGTATTATATTCTTTTGGGGCATTGTAGACATCTTTTTCATGCACATTCTCTTTTGTGTCATTCTGGTGTATACTTTTTGGGGATTTTGCACATCCTGTTGTGTCTTTTGTATTCACACTATGATATAAAGTGCCATGGGGGGATTTGATGTTTTCCTTTTATTTTCCATCACACCTTTTTCAAGTGAGTGTCCCTTCTATGATTGCAGTGAATCCTGGTGATTCTTGCCTCATGTGTGTGTGCCTTAGTTTGCACACCATTTTATTTGTAGGTTATTTCTCCTACATGCACTTTTTGGTTTCACACAGTTTCAATGTACCTATCTTGTCTCTCCCTTTTCAGCATGATGGGAGGGTTTCTACTGTTGGTGCTAATGCTTCTTTATTTTCATAGTTTGGAGTGATCTATGTATTCAGTTCTTGTTCCTATGTACTAGTCGGATGTAGCGTGCACATTAGTGGTTGGTTACCCATGCATTTTAGTGAGATGGATCATTTACCATATGGACACTCTTGCATTCCTATTTCTAGAGGTTTTCCATTTTAGCACCATATCAATCATCATTTGACAAAAATCTACAACTTTTTCGTGCTTCAACGATGTTCTACATGTTCCTCTCTTTTTTGGGACATTATTTTAGTTGGAGGCTTTTTAGTCCTTCACCTTGATTTGGAGGATTTTTCATTCCTTCATTCGCCTTTATCTTTTTTGGAGAGGAGTTTTTCCCATGTGGTTTTCCCCTTTTCTCCAGTTGCGAGAGATCTATTGTTTGTACATGGGTAGGTCTCATCAAGCCTTATTTTTCGGGACACATCATGCATTATTTTTAGGGTTTTTAGCTACTCCATAAGTTCATCTTAAGGGGGGTGTTAGAGTAATCATGCATTAGCTAATAATTAATTAATCTTTAATTGATTATTAGTCTAATTTATTCTCATGAACTTAAGCTAAACTTAGGAGTTATTTATTCAATTAACTAAGTGATTTTCTATGTTGACTAAAGTGGGCTATTATTAGATTATTTTGTCCCATCACATGTGATGTTGACATTTGTCCTGATCTAATCCCTTTATCATTTAGGGTTTCTCCTATATAGAACTTAACCCTCATTGTATAATCTCTTGAGATTTCATGTCTTTGATAGAACTCTCAACCTTTGAGGACTTTTATTTTCCTTGAAGATTCTCGAGGTTCATTGTTGTAGCTTTTTCTTGTTGAGGAATATTGCATATATTGTTTACAGATCTCTTGTGTGGAAGGTGTCGTTATTCATTGTTTGATCTTGTGGCTCATGTTTTTCACAATTCTAACAACTAGAGGAACAACATACTCAAAAAAGGTAGGAGACGGAGGAACAATATCATCCACCAATGGCTAAGCCCTATACACCTCTAGATCAGTAGAAACAACAACCAAAGAAGAAGCAACAACATCATCCACTAACAGCTGAGACTTGCACACCTCCAGATTAGGAGAAAAGGGACGAGGAAGGACAGAATCCAAACTATACTTTGTGTAGGGAAAGGTACCTTTAGAGGGGAAAAGGAAACCTTTCCTCAAACCCAAAAATTGCACACCATTAGTGGCCTCAGTCATAGGAACCTAAACAAACCTTTTCACCTTTTAATGAGCCTCCAATAAAAAAATCCATGAGGAACTCCTCTTCATATGGGGAATCTCCATCATAATACAGGGTAGGAGGGGAAAGGAGGGTCTTGAACCTAACACCCAATATATTTGTCTCCTCATAATTTGAATCAACTAGGGAAAAGAGAGCAAAGCAAGGGAATATCCCCTCACCTCCCTCACAATCATCGAAAACACCATCTCCAACACCATATTTATCATCATCTATAGAGAAAGAAATAGAAGCAAGGGTTTTCCAACACAGTGAACAATAAACACCACCTTGCATGCCTTTTACCGTAGCCACAGACACCCCAGGCGAGATGGGAGATAATGTTGACAGCTTCCATCCTTTAGGCTTTGATATGAACTGCACAACAACATTTGAATCACCAACCTCTTAATCATCCTCGTATGTGACAACCGAGAATGAGTAACCTACAGTTGCTAGAATTTTGGGCATTGAACACCTACACTTTCCTCCTTTATAATATAACAATTATAAAACCAATGTGTATACATTGTTTTCAAAAAAAATAGAATAAAGTAGTAAAAAGGCATTTATGACATTTTGGGGAATTTGAAAAATCTCATTACCTGCAACAAAAATAAACATTCAAAATGAGAGAATTAGAAAAAAATTGTAAACAGAGATTTTAGTAACCCTATTGGACACTTACCTTTCTAGGATCTTTCACCTAAAAGGGAAGTAATAGGGTTAAAAATCTATGTAAACATTCAATATTAAGGTATGGAGGGATGAAATTATTTCTAATTATGATGTAAAAATACAATAATAAAAAATTTGAATGATATTATGATGTAAAACCTAAGAATTATCAAGTGCTGGAAAACACATTGTGATATGCAAACATGTAATTTATGGCCTAGAAATGTAAACAAAACTAAATAAAAAGTTATGAAATAGAATGTGTGAAACTAGAGACTGAAAATGGATGGCATGAAGATCTGAAATCTTGATAAAAACTAATGAAGAAGTCAACCGGGACACATAGGCCAGTTTGGGCAACTTAGTCCTAGATCTGGAAAAACTGCGCAGAAACCAGTTTCTGCTAGATGGGTGCTTGGCTCTGTAAAAATAACTGAAAATCAAGTACAATGGGACTAAGTCTCCCAAGGAGGTGACTTATTCCACTTCTGAATCTCTAAAAATTCAAAAGTTGAATCAAATTCCTTAGGTCTGCACTTCGGTTTCCTACAGGTGTTTGCTTCTGAAACTTTGATTTTCAAGCCTGAAAGTGATTTTTAGGTGATATTTTGACTTCTTGAATGAGGAGAAGACTTGATAAACCTTACAACTTGATCTCCAATTATTTCCAAGCTTCCAAGAGTCCTAAATCTGCAAACACACAAGAAGAGAAGAAGAAATGTTGAATGTTAGGGCATGGGGGTTTGCCTTGGTCAAACCCCTTTTAGGTAATTAAACCAAAATGATGAAAGAATGGAATGAAACATGCAATAATGGATTTGGTTACCTTTCCATGTTGTTTGATCTTGAATTTTTGCAACAATGGATGGAGAATCTTGCTCTTGAATGCTTTAGGAAGCTAAACTCTAGCTTGCTTGACTTGAAAACATGATGAGTGATGAATAATAATGAGTTATGACTTAAGATGAGTTAAGAGATTAGAAGGAGATGTGAGATGTAAAATGAGGCAAAAAATTCTTATTTATACACTCTTGTGCATTAGTAACCCGATGATACCTCATCACAGGCCGACCTTGTCTTAAAGAATAAAAACCCGAAAGAAATTTGAATTAATTTTTATTTTTGTGCCAAATGGGACTGAGTCACCCTTATGGGCGACTTGTTCCACTTGGGTAATTTTGAGTGGATTTTGGAGAATAAGATGTATTAAATGTTGTTTATTGGGTTCTTCTTCAACAAGACACTTAATTAAGGCCTTAAGTGCATAAAGGGGCCATTTAAAGCATAAGAAAGGTGTAAATATTGATGACAAGCCTAGGAAAGTGTGAAAGTTTATTACAAGACTTTACAACACTCTAAAATAGGTCTTGGTAAGATTATTTAGGTGAATTATAACATTATGGTCCTAGAAAAGTGTGAAGATGTGTTACAACACCTTACAACACTCTTGCAAGACATCAATAAATGCATTTCATTCAATTTGCAAGGGCCCAAGACCTAGTGTGGATGTGTAGACACCTCACAACACCAAATCAAGGCCTCATTAAGTCCAATTTATCATCAATTATTCCCATATCAAGCAAATTATACACTTTTTGGCAACACATTAAGCCCCACTTTAGTGAGAGGATGAACTTGCTTCAAACTCTCGCTAAAGTAGCCATTCAAGCGGAGTCCAATTGTACCAATGCAAATGACACAGAATGACAAAGATCAAAGGAGGTTGCGCAAGCCCCCAGGATCCAAGATCCTAAGTCAAGCCAACATAAGTATGAAAAGACACATGCAAGGTGAATGATTTGCAGCAAGACAAGATACATGACCATGCAATGGCAAGGACAAGAAAAAGGTGGATCAAGCTTTGACTGTTTGTCTGGCTAGTTGTGGATCAGATCTAGGTTGTTTGAAGATGTGTACTCACTCTAGGCTGATGGAACTCATGGTTGTCCGCTGAGTGAGAAAGCCAAAGTATACTCACTCTAGGGCCACAGAACTTCTAGTTTTCCACGGGGTGAGAAAACCCAAAAGGAGAGATACATACGCTAGTTGGTATGTACTCAAACACATAGGTGGCTATGGGGAAACTCGTGTCGTTGGTTGGGCTTCCCGCTTAACCATATCAAAGTTATACCTCCTGATAGCTTTAACAAGGTGCCACAAAGGAAAATGATTTTCGAGCTCTATGAGGTAAGCAAAACTTCGTATGCTTGACACTCATAGACATTGTAAATGCAAGGTGGTGCAAGGATTGTTCAAAGGGATTTTTCTTAGTTCGTGCAAGGTCTCATCTTAGGAAACATCATGCTCCATGTCTCCAAGAGAGGATAAGTACAAAAAAAGTATCACGCTCTTGAAGGGAATCAAGCCCAAGGACTCCATCAAGGAGAGGATGCATCGCAAGAAGAAAGAAGTCACACAATGAAATTTGAGTGGTAATGTATTCCCCCACTTTAAAGTGGTTGCAAACACCAATACTGAGATCAATTTCTTTAAAGTAGGAGGAGAACATGAGAGCTTACATGGAAAGCCCTATTCCAAGTCACATGTTTCCAATAAGCTACGTCATGAAAAAGGGAGTATGTCACATGTGAGCCAATTTAAGGCACGTCATCCACATCCCAAGCTTGCTCTTATATGTTTATGAAAGGTTAATGATTAGCCAAAGGAGGCAACCACAAGTGACATATGAGGACAAGGCTATCAAACCCCTTTCCCCCACTAAGTGCAAGACAAAGGTGAGTCGAAATGATTGGTGAAATGTAGGCAAGAGTGAAAATCGGTATCAATTAGAGGAATTAGGTTCCCCCACAGAGGGGAGCATACCAAACTCCTAAAAATGTTGGATTTTGCAACTCAAAGCATTACATTCATTAGTGGAGTGACCATGAACTCTATGATAGGTGCAGAATGAAGTCTTGGAAAAGCATTTCTTTCGAGTTCTAGGAGGGAGGGTGATCAAGTGATCTTGGAGGAGTCTCGACAAGATATGCTATTGATCAATGGTAGAAGGTGGTCTTGTGGTATGTGACAAAGATACCCCTTGCTTAGTAGTAGATTTCATACTTACACAAGGCCCTTTAGATTATGATATTTTGTGCGCACTCTTATGGGAAGAGGGAAAATCTATCAAATGCAAATAATTCGTATCTTCTGAGATGACATTGACATTAAGTGAAGAGTTCATTGTTTGTGTCATGTTGTGTAAAGGAGGATGTGCAAGACCACTAGTGTTTATCAGTTCAGGATGCTTTATAATTAAAGTTGACTTAGAAAAATGTTGTGTGAGAGTGTTGATGTTGGGGGGAGGCTTGGCAATTTCTATCACAGGACAATAGCCAAGACCATGAGTTGTTTGTTGTGTGAAAGGATCTATAGGGTTGCAGATACCTTGTTCGTAAGCACCACATCCTTTTCCACTATATCCAAGTTGTTTCATAAGCTCATAACCTTTTCCATAAAAAATTTTCATTACTTTTGAATCAGGTGGTTGTTCGGTATTGTGTTCGTCAAAGGTTGTTGTGTAGTTTGCCTCTTTGTCTAAAGTGGTTGAGGTGAATGCGTTCAAAAGGTCGTCTGAGTTATGTTCAAAATCCAAGGAACCCTGATCATCTTCTGATAGCGTTGTCACATGTTCCATATGTTTTGGTTTGTCTTGTTGTTGAACAGGTTCCACTTGTGTAGGTGATGTTGATGTGTTTAAGGAATTTTCTTTGTTTTTCTCAAGTTGTAAGAGGCTATCAGGTTCAGGATCGGCCTCAAGTGTGTGGACTGTCTTGTTGTAGATGTATTTCATTTTGTGATGAAGAGTGGAAGGCACACCTTTCATGGCATGAATCCACTGTCTACCTAAGATAATATTGCATGAAAGTTCATAAGGCATAACATGGATTGGTGTATTCAAGGTGGCCACTCCAACAGTAAGAGGTATAATGATCATGCCTAGCGGTTTCTTTTCGACATTGTCGAATGCCATAATGGAGAAAGAATCAGGTCGGATGGTTGATCGATCAATGCCAAGCCTATCCAAAAGGTTCACACTACACACATTGAGGGTAGAACCAGTATCTACAAGAGCTCTATTTATCCCTTTTCATTTGCATTGTGCTATGATCATGAAAGCATCATTTTTGTTTTGCACAGCCAAAGAGGGGAGTTCACTTTGGTGGAAAACAATGTCAACATTTTGGCCTTGAATCATTGCTGCAATATCAATAGGTGGCACATTAGAAGGGATAGGAAATTTTTGTAAGGTTGTTTGGATCATGCTATGATAGTGAGGGGAGGCTTGAATAAGATCCCAAAATGATATCTTAGCAAGAGTATTCTTAAGTTTCTCAACAAGATCATACTCCTTGCGACCTAGCAAGAAAGGGTTTGGTTGGATAGGATTAGGCAATGGTAAGGGTGTTGGTGTGGGTTGTTACAGTTGCGGATTATTTTGAGTGTTATATGTATGAGAAACGATATTATAACTCAGTTTTTGCGATACATTAGGTTGAGGAGGGTAAAGGATAAGTTCAGGTTTGTGTGAAGTTTGTTTGTGTGAGGGGGGATAGAGGATGAGTTGAGGTTGAATAATATTAACATCCCTTGAAGAATGAGAGTCTAACATAGGCTCTTTGTTTCTTATCACGGGCATAATATTATTATCAATTTGTTATCTTTGTTGTGTATGATGATATTCTCCCTAGAAGGAAAGTTTTTAGGAGAACAACAAACCTTATGTTCTTTACAATTAAGGCTTGGTTCATCCAAACTAACTCCATCACAGCTAAGGGAATTATTAATGGTTGAATGTGTTTGATGATTAATAGTGAGGAGAGGAGAAGAAGATTCTATTTGATTGTCAGTTGTTTATAAGGTCTCATTCTCTCATGCCATGTTATCTATCTTAGTAGGAGAGCTTGTACATCCAAATTTGAATTTTGTCAAGTAGCTTCATCACGAGTGGGGGAGGTGTCAAGAGAAGGACCATTATGGTTTTCAAAGAGATTATCCCAAATGACGGGAGCATTAGGGAAGGGAGGGTCAATATTCTCATGACTCTTAATAGGGATGTCTTCTAACACCAACCTATCCTCTTTACATCGAGGAGGGATATAGGAGATGGACAAGTTTGATTATCATGGTTATTGAAACTAGGTAAGGTGATATTTAGAAGTGTGTCTATGATCTTAGGTTCTTGTTGTCTAACATCTTCCAAAGGGGAATAAGGAGATGGACAATCACGACTTTCAAGGCTTGTAACTTCTTTCACCAAGATACCTTTGTCCTTAATAGGAGAGGTATCGGGAGAAGAACAAGTATGTGTGTTATGATTATCTACACTTCCATTCACACCAATGGATAATGTGGGAGTTTGGTCAAAGCTATGTTCCTCATAGTTGTAACTAAAATCAAACTCATAAGAGGGGATATCATGCTTGTAAAATCCATGCTTAATCAAATCAAAGACATGGCTTGTGAGAAAGAACATGCTATGGAAAAGTAAATAAAGTGCAATTTTTAGATGTAAAACAAAGTAAGTTGTTGAATATGTTACACAATACACTGAAAAATGGAACATTGGAAATGCAAATGTGAAATGATACAATGCATGAAATGAGCTATTATAAGTTAGATCTAATGAAATGCATGTTACAGAAACTCAGCCAATTGATATAGATCAGTAATGGCACTAAACAGAAGCTTAAAAATAGGGTTTTCAACTCTGTAAAAGGTTGTTTCAAGGGTGAACAGGGACTAATTCGCCCAAGGTGGCGACTTAGTCCCAGTAGGGATTTTTGTGAGATTTTTTAAAGTTTTCTGATGGATTTTGACAGTCTCTATACGTACAATGTAGTCCTAAGATGTAAATGCAAAATTCAGAGATTTTTAATGATTTAAGATGTTGAAAATGTAACCTACATGCACTTTCACTAATGCAAAAATTTGAAACCCTAGATGCAAATTAAGCAATGAAAATCTTAATGCAAGGATAATATGAGCTAGATCTAGGATTAGGAAGAACTCCAAAATAGAAAAGAAAGTATTCTAAAGGTGAGTTCACTAAAAAGACAAAAAAATGTATACTTTGCTTGATATGAGAATAATTGATGACAAATTGGACGTAATGAGGCCTTGATTTGGTGTTGTGAGGTGTCTACACATCCACACTAGATCTTGGGACCTTGCAAATTGAATGAAATGCATTTATTGATGCCTTGCAAGTGTTGTAAGGTGTTGTAACACATCTTCACACTTTTCTAGGACCGTAATGTTATAATTCACCTAAATAACCTTACCAAGACCTATTTCAGAGTGTTGTAAAGTCTTGTAATAAACTTTCACACTTTCCTAGGCTTGTCATCAATATTTACACCTTTTTTATGCTTTAAATGGCCCCTTTTATGCACTTATAGGCTTTAATTAAGTTTCTTGTTGAAGAAGAACCCAATAAACAACATTTAATACATCTTAATCTCTAACATCCACTCAAAATTACCCAAGTGGACCAAGTCGCCCATATGGGAAACTTAGTCCCATTTGGCACAAAAATCAAAATTGATTCAAATTTATTTCAGGTTTTTATTCTTGAAGACCTAAGGTCGGCCTGTGATGAGGTATCATTAGGTTACTAAGGCACAATAGTGCATAAATAAGTGTTTTTATCCTCATTTTACATCTCTCACATCTCCTTCTAATCTCTTAACTCATCTTAAGTCATAACTCATTATTATTCATTACTCATCATGTTTTCAAGTCAAGCAAGCTAGAGTTTAGCTTCCTAAAACATTCAAGAGAAAGATTCTCCATCCATTGTTGCAAAAATTCAAGATCAAACACCATGGAAAGGTAATAAACTCCATTATTACATGTTTCATTCCATTCTTTCATCATTTTGGTTTAATTACCTAAAAGGGGTTTGACCAAGGCAAACCCCCATGCCCTAACATTCAACATTTCTTCTTCTCTTCTCGTGTGTTTGCAGATTTAAGACTCTTGGAAGCTTGGAAATCATTAGAGATCAAGTTGCAAGGTTGCTCAAGTCTTCTCCTCATTCAACAAGTCAAAATATCACCTAAAAATTACTTTCAAACCCGAAAATCAAAGTTTTAGAAGCGAACACCTATAGGAAACCGAAGTGCAGACCTAGGGCATCTAATTCCACTTCCGAATTTTCAAAGATTTGGAAGTGAACTAAGTCGCCTCCTTGGGTGACTCAGTCCCACTAGACCTGATTTTCAATGATTTTTACAGATCTGAGCACCCATCTGGCAGAAACTATTTTTTGGGCAGTTTTTCCAGATCTAGGACTAAGTCGCCTAAACTGGCCTATGTGTCCCGGTTGACTTCTTCATCAGTTTTATCAGGATTTCAAATCTTCATGCCATCCATTTTCAGTCTCCAAGTGCACACATTCTATTTCATAACTTTTTATTTAGTTTTGTTTGCATTTCTAGGCCATAAATCACATGTTTGCATATCACAATGTGTTTTCCAACACTTCATAATTCTTAGGTTTTACATAATAATATCATTCCATTTTTATATTATTGTATGTGTACATCATAATTAGACATAATTTCATCCCTCCATACCTTAATCTTGAATGTTTACATAGATTTTACTACCCCTATTGGACACTTACACTTCTAGGATCTCACTTAAAATGGAAGGAATAGGGTTAAAAATCTATGTAAACATTCAAGATTAAGGTATGGAGGGATGAAATTATGTCTAATTATGATTTAAAAATACAATAATCAGAAAATGGAATGATATTAATGTAAAACCTAAGAATTATGAAGTGTTAGAAAACACATTATGATATGCAAACATGTGATTTATGGCCTAGAAATGCAAACAAAACTAAATATAGAATAATACCTAGAAACTAAAAAGTAGGATGATCAAAGAATAAGTCCTGATAAACAGTGATCGTCCCAATAGGATTTTATAGACATTGAGCAACTTAGTCGAGATCTAGAAAAGCTGCCCAAAAAAACAGTTTACGCCATATGAGCTCTTCCCGTCGCTAAAATCATAAAATCAAGTCGGTCAGGGGCTTCTAAATTAAGCCCAAAGGCTAATTTATACGATATACAAGGGTGGGTCAGATGCCTGAGTACTTTTACTGATTTCCTATGCGATCGATAAAGCTTTTGAAACTTTGATTTTCGGCCTGAAAGTGATTTTTAGGTGATAAATTTTGACTTGTTGAATGATGAGAAGACTTGAGCAACCTTGTAACTTGATCTCCAATGATTTCCAAGCTTCCAAGAGTCCTAAATCCGCAAACACATAAGAAGAGAAGAAGAAATGTTGAATGTTAGGGCATGGGAGTTTGCCTTGGTCAAACCCCTTTTAAGTAATTAAACCAAAATAATGAAAGAATGGAATGAAACATGCAATAATGGATTTGATTACCTTTCCATGGTGTTTGATCTTGAATTTTTGCAACAATGGATGGATAATCTTGCTCTTGAATGCTTTAGGAAGCTAAACTCTAGCTTGCTTGACTTGAAAACATGATGAGTGATGAATAACAATGAGTTATGACTTAAGATGAGTTAAGAGATTAGAAGGAGATGTGAGAGATGTAAAATGAGGAGAAAAAAACTTATTTATACACTCTTGTGCCTTAGTAACCCAATGATACCTCATCGCAGGCCGACCTTAGGTCTTAAAGAAAAAAAACCCGAAAGAAATTTGAATTAATTTTGATTTTTGTGCCAAATGGGACTAAGTCGCCCTTATGGGCGACTTGTTCCACTTGGGTAATTTTGAGTGGATTTCGGAGATTAAGATGTATTAAATTTTGTTTATCGAGTTCTTCTTCAACAAGACACTTAATTAAGGCATGTAAGTGCATAAAGGGGCCATTTAAAGTATAAGAAAGGTGTAAATATTGATGAAAAATTTAGGAAAGTGTGAAATTTTATTACAATACTTTACAACACTCTAAAATAGGTCTTAGTAAGGTTATTTAGGTGAATTATAACATTATGGTCCTAGAAAAGTGTGAAGATGTGTTACAACACCTTACGACACTCTTGCAAGACATCAATAAATGAATTTCATTCAATTTGCAAGGGCCCAAGACCTAGTGTGGATGTGTAGACACCTCACAACACCAAATCAAGGCCTCATTAAGTCTAATTTATCATCAATTATTCCCATATCAAGCAAAGTATGCACTTTTTGGTAACACACAAACACAGAGAAAAAATGATTTCATGCAAGGAGTTTCCAATAGAATCTAAAAATGGTAATTATGATGGTATAAACAAAAGCTTCATAACTTGCAAGTTGCAACAATGGGGACTTGGTATCCTCCATTTCTTTCTCTCCTCCAAACCTGCAAAACCAAATGAAGTGAAAATGAGAAGAAATAGGTTAAAAGATTATCCTTATGTTTTAGGGTTACTTGGAGTTTTCCTCTAAGATCTAAGGGTTGTGATTAATCCAATTTGATGGCTAAGAATTGGTGCACAAACAATTAACTTTAATTAGAGATTACTTTAGTTAACCTCACTTAATTGTTAATAATGTCCATGGTGGGGACAATGGGGCTAGAACCCCTCAACTTAGGTTGTGATTGAAGGTCACTTTTGTAAATATTTAAAAGTGCACTATGAAGTCCTATAAATTACTCAATTCATTTTGGGAATATTATGTAAACTTGAATCCTTATGAATTAATTAAGTTATTTTATGAGGCATTTGAATAAGAGTTGTTAAATGTAAAATGGTATTAAAGTTACATAAAGGAATAAATTTTATTGTGTTGCCAATTGTTAAGATTAAATGTTAATTATATTTTCTTGTGATAGCAATCAAAATATCTATATATAAATATTAACATTATTATAGCCGTTCATCGATTATAATATACATATGAGCATTTAATAAGTAGTGTTAATAATATTTAGCAAAGAGTGATTTTAATATGGAACTAACATAAACGTTATAATAATATCAACAATGTACTTGAATAAATAGTGGTGTTAAAATTTACGTCAATATTGATAGTAATGACAATAGTAGTGTTAAATAAGGATAACAATTTTAACGTCAATCTTAGCATCAACAAATAATGATGTTAATACTAAAATTTATGTCAATACTCATAGCAACATTATTATTAATAATTAAGAATGTAAATAATAATATGAGATAATGCCTGGATGCTCTAAGAATTTCAATTATAGATTACAATATTCTGGGAGCAAATTACAAATCCTATATCATTTATACTAAATATTAAACATTGAAATTTAGACTAGTATTATTATTGTTAGTGGGAATAGTAATAATATTAATGGGACTGGCGATGACAATCTAATACTAATGATAATATACATGTTAAAATCTATTTCAACAAGGATGACTAAACTTATCCTAAAATAATTAACATTGCTAATATTTCAAAAGCAAGTGAAATTGAAGATAAGAGTAATATAAATATTTTAAAAAATAGTATTATGAATCAACGATAATAATGCAAATAGTAATACCATTAATATTGATATGATTAAAGGATATTAACGCTACTAGGTAATAACTATATTGCATTAACATTATTATCTATTTATTGAAAAATAAATATTATGGACGAGAAGTAAATACTAGAGCAAGGTTAACTTAAGAGTTTTATAAAAAGAAAAGAAAATTGGTGGTTGTGTTGCATGTTCACATGGAAAATTTGTGGGCATGGCAACATGGATGAGTGAAGCGAGAATGAGTAGGAGTCACTTTTTAGTCAGTTCACTAAAAGAGGAGATAGAAGAATATTAATAAAATAATTAATTTAATTGTGTATAACTTGAAGATATATTTAGGAAATAAATAAAATATTATTTAAATTAATTATTTCATTTATTTTTAGAAGAATTAAAAATAGAAAAGCCAAATTAAATTAATTTATTTAATATTAGAAAAAATATTAGCTAGTTAAATGATTAAAATTATTTAATTACAGTGGATGGGAAGAATGCATGAATTAATTAAATAACTAAAAATTATTTAAATAATGGGTATAAAAGAATTTATGAAATTAATAAAATAATTAACAACTATTTTAATCAATATGGATAGAGGAAAATTAAATAATTAAAATAAAGTGGTTGGAAGAAAATGATAAATTAATTAAATAATTAAAACATATTTAATTGATATGAAAAAAGGAAAAATAATGAATTAATTAAATAGTTAAAAATAATATAATTAATATTGATGATGAAAAGTGATGAGGAAATAAAAGAAATAGTTAATTATTTTTAAATGTCTACACATTTATTAATCTTCATATTAAGCAATGTTTAATAAAGTTGATTAAAAAAATTAAAATATTAGAAGTGCCAAGCTATATTAAATTATGATGGCATAAAGCCAAATGTCCATTAAATAAAATCTTGATTAAGAACACATCAATTTGTGAACAAATTTGCAATGTGACAATATGAAAAATAATGCTTTTAAAATTGGCATATCCCACTTTCTATGTCAAAGGGCCCCATGATATGACCACAAAAAATGGACTCAATCCTAAAAATACATTTTATTGTCTCAAAACTAGAGCTAAAGAACATGAAGTATTATGCTTTGGCTCTTGCTCAGCTAAAGTCAGTGGTTTCAAATGTCAGAGAGTTGAAAAGGAAAGGAAAGGTCCTTTTATAGTCCACATACCAGGCAATCTGTTTTTGGGTCTACAGACGACTTACAGTATATGGGACTCCTCGTACTCCCAATATGAGGGAGGCACCTAACTCATGCTCCACAATACGAGGTGTACATATCTTACCCCCTGCAGGATTTGAACTTGTGACCTCTCTTTCAAGAGTACAAGTTCTCCATCATTAGGCCAACTCAGGTATAGTTTGGTGCTTGACTCTACCGATTACATTTTCGACCCAGTACCATCAAATAATCCCAAAAATTTAGGAGGAGCACATGCACGAATACTCAAAAATGTCAAAGCTGAAGATTCATAAACCTTTAGAATCAGGTTATGGAGATCAATGCTGGCACAGTTTATGGTTCACATGGTTCACCCCTACCCTGAATTAGTGGACATTTGTGTACGCTGCTACAAACCAGGTAACAGGACCATTGCAGGGAGGCACCTCAAGATAGTTGTTGATGCGGCTATAATAAGAGAGATGTTGCAAATAGAATATGACCCTACTGTTGATATCTGCAACGATGTCAAACTGCAGTAACTTTGGCAATCCAGAGATGACCAGCTTTGTTTCTTGAATGCAAGGCTCCACTTGGACCCAACTAACACAGTGTTGCTCACTCTCCGCATAGCAGCGCCAAGGTTCACACGCGATGTACAAGATGCCTTCTCAATGTTGGCCTTCATTTTTTGCCTTGATCATGATGTAAAAGTACATGATTTTTAGTTGGCGATAATCTCCGCATAAAGATAGTCACCAAAAAGCAAGCATACAAGATGGAGTTTGTTGAAGTCATTGCAGACTCTCAACTATCAGCTGGCCAATTTCAACCACCAACAAGTTTTTAGATACTAGTCCTTCCTTTTACACTTGATGCTTTATCAGAACTCGCAGTTCTTTTAGCCTCATATGCACTTGACTATGGCAAATGAGTCTATGGATGTGCAAAGAGTCATCTTGGTTTTGGCATGAACTCATTTGATTTCAATCATTGCCGATTAATATGAGTTCTCTGAGAGATTCATGGGCCCAACATTGATTGGCTTGAGTCCAAAGGAAATCACTTTTAGAGTGAGAGACAAGCAAAGAGATTGGACGACCAACTCTTGGGTTCCCTATGATTGGTTCTTCGGAACCCATTACACAATGATTAGGATTCATAGCTTCAAAGAGGAGCCTTTCAAACTCCCAAAATTCTTAACAGACCGCATCCTAGCGAGGGAGTTGGTTCCCCAGTTGGATGTGGTAGACTCGGAGTATGGAGCAGGTAGGAAGAAGGCCATGTATGATCTTTTATTTTCAAAGAGGAAGCATTATAGTGGTGAAAAGACAAGTTGAGCACTTGTTGACACAAAAACTTGTAGAGTTGGGCCTAGACTTGATCACGAACCAATCAAATTATGACCTTGAATGTATGATCTTCCATTCTCATGCATGGTCCCTAATACACGTTTCAAATTAGGACAATGCATGAGAAAGGTAGAATATAAAGAAACTCTTAGATCATATTTGAAACAACCTCTAATCAAATGTCATTAAAAAAATCCAAACAAAATTCACCCAATTTTTAAACATACTTTTTCAAAAGATTAAATTATTCTAACCATTAACATATATTATCAAAATCTTTTGAGAATACAAACTTCTTGAGTATCATTTTCAATAAAACAACGAAATTGCAATGGTCTAAAACCATTAAAAACAGAAGAACCGAGAGAAAATCTAAAAATAAAACAACAGATACAAAAGATAGGAAATATCCCTGAGCACTTCAAAGAAAGCCGTATGAGATTTAAGAACCAGAGATATATAAGAGCAACCGATCCCATTATTTGATTACTTGCATGATGATTAAATAGAATTTTCAATGCAAATCCAAGTAATTATATATAAACCTTTATATAACATACAGTGAATTGTTTTTTAAATAAAACCAAGTATATGAAAACATCATGGATTTTATCCTCCACATAGTCAAACATTTCTTCAGGACTATTATCTTTAGTGATATACACATATATTCGAACTTCCTAAATTCTTCGTTTCAACAGTTACTAGTATAAATTACTATTCTCGATTTGATGGATATATCTGCCACTTCTGGTGTTTCTCAGCGTTGCAGAGCTTTTACAGTTATGGGCAACTTATTCTTAAAACTAACAGCAGGGAAATTTATTATATCATCATCATGATGGATCCATCTGCGCACAAAAGAATAAGAACATTAATACTGATGATCAATAAATCTTATTACTATAATTTTGAATACTAATATCAGAATAATTATCTCATTTTCAAAAAATATGTATTTGGAAATATGAAGGAATGGGTTTGATTTGTACGTGAACTGGGTTACTAGATAGTGAAGAAAAATAGCGATTTCCAGCTTGGCTAATTCTTGGCCTGCACATATTCGAGGGCCTCCTCCAAAAGGTGTAAAGTACATGCTTGGTATCTTTTTCTGCCAAGTATATAAGGGAGAGGGCCTGATGGTGGGTAGGGTAACCTTGAGCGAGGGGTCCACATGATTAGCGTCTGAGTCGACTAAATTTTTTTTGCCACGTGCCTTCATTGTCGAGCTGGCAATTTGAAATAAAAATTTGGCAATATTTCGAGCACGCTTTCCAAGGTTTTGGAGGTGATTTCCAAAAATTGCCAAAAAAGAGTAAAAATTAGGCGTATACCTATCGCGGACATCTGTATGACCGATTGTTGTTTGGCACCACGCCAGTACTTGCATATGCATATCCTAGTTAATGCGCATTAACTGCTACACATTCCCCGCTGTCGGCCTTAACGCCTACCACCTCAGCATGCACACCATTCGCTTGGTCTTGCATTTTGTTCACGAAACACCCATTAATGAGACATCATTCATTTTCAGCGGTTCCATTGAGAACCAGCTCTGGTTAGGACGAACGCCAACGGTGGTGAGGCCATGGCCGAGTGGTGGTGATACATTTTTCGTGCTTTCTGTGTTTATCAACACCATATTCAATAAAACAAAACTATATATCTTCTTGCTATGCAGGTG
The DNA here is from genome assembly GCA_007258455.2 of Sequoia sempervirens. NCBI lineage: Eukaryota > Viridiplantae > Streptophyta > Pinopsida > Cupressales > Cupressaceae > Sequoia > Sequoia sempervirens. The sequence continues at coordinate 48,184 of VDFB02337688.1, forward strand.
AGGTTGTCTTCCAACCTCACTCAGGCAGTAACTATGCATTGCAATATTTTTCTAGGTTTTTCTTGCGATTTTCTTTTGTTAAATGTGCAAGAAAAAATTGTAATGCTTTCATCATGTAATGAAGCTTTGTTGCAGCGTATTCATGGCCACTACTGTGTATTTTATGGCCGACTGTGTGTATATGTGACTATACAGATATATATAGGCATATATATGGCCGACCATTTGTAAATGTGTGTATACACAAATATATATGCATATAAATGTATATATATGCATATATATCTATGTATACACACATATACACACAACAACGGCCCGCAAATGTAATTTTCTAGCAATAATAGAACTATATAATGGCGGACTGTGTCTATATGTGAGAATACAATTATATATATGCATATAAATGGCCTAGTGTGTGTATATGCATGTATACAGTTACATGTATGAGCAATTACTACACAATAGTGTGTATATGTCTGTATATATCCATATTTATATGTCTACACACACATATACACACACACCGCCATAATATATGTGTTCGTTTTCGTTTTATACCTCTGTAATTGGAATATATGCATATATATGTGTGTATACACACATATACACACAGTCCCCCATTCAAATAGAGCTTATTTTGCGTTTTGTACCTCTGTAATTTGCATATGTATAGTGGCAGTATGTGTGTTTCTGCAGCTCGACTGTGAAGGGTTTTATGCACCTATGTTTTAGCTAGCTCTTTCGACCGTTGTTGTGAACCCCTCGCTCAAAAATTCCCGACCCCCATTGTCCACTCTTCCCTATCCTTCGTCTCTGCTTCAAATATGACTGATTTAGGGAATTTACAGTCATATCTATTTATAGAATTCTCCTAGTCAATTTCGTAATCATTTTAATTTTTTAATTCACTAATCATTTATACGATTTTCCTAGTCAATTTAGTAATCATTTTAATTTTTAATTGACTAAACATTTCTTTTTAAATTGATATAATATTCAACATCTTTATATTATCTAGACTAAACAATAAAATATTATGTATGCATGTATGCACACATACATACATACATACTACATAATTATTTATGTATGTATGTATGTTTGTATTTGAGACATAGACATACATACTTATACACACATACCTAGATGTATGTGTGTATAGTATGTATACACACATACATGTATGGATGTGTGTATACTTACTATACACACATATACATATTAATACATGTATGCATGTGTGTATAGTATGTATACACACATGCATATGTAAATGTATGTATATATAATGCATGTGTGTATAGTATGTATACACACATGCATACATGTATGTGTGTATAAGTATATACACACATACATGTATGCATGTGTGTATACATGTGTGTATAGTATGTATACACGCATGCATACATGTATGTGTGTATAGTATGTATACACACATACATGTATGCATGTGTCTATAGTATATACACACATACATACATGTATGTGTGTATACTATACACACATACATACATACTTTGGCCAAAACATAGGTGCATGCCACCCGAAACTATGGAATGTATGATAGTGTTCTAATACTGCCATTATATATATGCAAGTTGCAGGTCTACAATTACATGTCTATTGAAATGATCATATGTATGCTTTGTTTGTTCTTCAATTAAAGTGACTGTAAATATCGGCCCCTCTCCCTTACAACTATGTGTGATGATGGTTGAGTCCTACTTATGTTAATATCAAGTCAATTAGATGCATGGTTAGTTTGTTCATCAATTACACTCAATCTTACATGTATGAATTTGTTGTTACACTATGTACATACAATTGTTTGATATGTTGTTCATTTCGAATCAGCTCAATTAGATGCATGGTTAGTTTGTTCTTCAATTACAATCGATCTTACATGTATGCATTTGTTGTTACACTATGTACCAATGTTAGATATGCATATGCATATTGCATCTATGCAAATATGCATATGCATATATGCAATTGTTGTATGAAGTTAAATTTTAGTATGTTGTTTGAGAAATGGTATTAACATAAGTAGGATTCAACATATGGTTAGTATGTTTTGCATTTGTTGTATGATGTTATATTTCAGTATGTTGTTACACTATGTACCATTGTTATATATGTTGCTCATTTCCAATCACCTCAATTAGTGCATAGTTAGTTTGTTCTTCAATTACACTCAATCTTACATGTATGAATTTGTTGTTACACTATGTACAATTGTTTGATATGTTGTTCATTTCGAATTAGCTCAATTAGATGCATGGTTGGTTTGTTCTTCAATTACAATCGATCTTACATGTATGCATTTATTGTTACACTATGTACCAAAATTAGATATGCATATGCATATTGCATCTATGCAAATATGCATATTTTCAATATGCATATGAGTATTTGCAATATGCATATGCATATATGCAATTGTTGTATGAAGTTAAATTTTAGTATGTTGTTTGAGAAATGGTATTAACATAAGCAGAGTTAACATGTGCATGTGCATACTGTCAGCAATTGCCTTCTCCATTTACATTTAAATTAGATGAATGGTTAGTTTGTTCATCAATTACACTCAATCTTACATGTATGAATTTGTTGTTACACTATGAATTTTAGTATGATGTTTGAGAAATGGTATTAACATAAGTAGGAGTCCGCATATGCATATGTATGTGCATATTGTCAGCAATTGCCTTGTCCATTTACATTTAAATGAGTGGACACCTTGTTAATTTCAATAACCATCCTTTATGCTGTCATCGGCCACTCTCCCTTTAAGCTCTGTTATGGTCGAAATATTTCCAACCCATTCGAATACAACATTACCATACATATGTATGTTGCACATAATGATACAACATACTAAATTTTCAAATTAACTTAAAACAATAGATTGATACACCGTTATGATACATATATGTATAGATTACTATAGATAGATACATAAGTTTCCTCTCACAGAGATAAATATATACATATGTTGTCATATTGCAAAGATAAACAGTAACATGATGGAATATGTTGTCTCTATGGTATCCATACTGATGTTTCAAGTTACAAACATTCAAAACAAAAAAAGTTCAAACATCATTTCAAATCCATCAAAAAGTTCACAAAAAAAAACTAGCAACCAAACATTCAAATCAATCAAAAAATGTAGGAAAACTAAAATTTGATGGCAAGTTGTCTTGTGAGTTGGATGTGGCCTGTGACGGAGAAGGACTCCATGATTCAGTTGGTTGGATTATGCTTAGGGTGGGTGAGGTTTGATAGGCCTGTAAGCAAGGACCCCAACTCTCATATGGTTGGCTTCTTGTGGGGCTAGGTGATTGTGTATAGGAGAGCGAATGAGAAGGACTCCAACTCTGAAATGTTTGGCTGGTAGCTTGGGTAGGTGATGGACAATATTGGGGGCATTGAATAGATACGAAATCTATGAAGATTCTATGGCAGTCAGGCAAGGGATTTAGAGGGCTGTTGAGTCACCTCTCCTTTGCACCATTTGCTTGTGCCTTCTCCAACTCTTTTTTCCTTTTTGCAGCTTCCTTTTCTCTCCGTTGGTCCTCCCTTTTTTGTCCTTCTCCTTCTTTTGCAGCTCCTTTTCAACCTCTGCTGCTACTCGTTGCTTTTCCTTTTCAATTCTCATAAGACTTTTCGCCTCCAATTTTTCAATCCTTTCTATCTTGTGCTCTGCAAGCTATTGCTTCTTCATCAATTTCAGTTCTTCTAGTTCCTTCTTCTTTTCGTCTTGTTCACTTAGCATTGCCATGAAGTCATCAACAATTAGGAGTTGGGATCCTCTTTGCAACTTGATCCCACGGTCAGCTACCTTATTAGACTTGTCTTTCACCACATGAACCGATAGCTTCAAGAATTGTGAGATGCGTGAAGTTTGTTGGCCTCCCAAAGGCTCAATCAAATCAGCATTATTTGTTTCTGGCATCTCACTATCTGTAGCATTCGTTCTATCTCCTAACTGCTCACCATCACTATCTCCACAATCAGCATAGAAATGTACTAACGTATTGGGACCCATGCAGTGCGGTGGAAATGGCATTAAAAGACTCGGTTCTTCGTCCACATGCATATCCATAGCAAGATTGGCAGCACCATCAAAGAGCCAGGAGGGCTGCTCAGGTGGAGTTGGCAGGGAAAGAGATATGTCTCCAATAGTACTCTAGTCTCCCAATACTGTTGGTTCAAGTGGTTCATTGGAATCTGAAACAACAAATTCATACATGTAAGTTTGAGAGTATTTGAAGAACAAACGAATCCAATCCATGTAATTTAAATGCAAATAGAGAAGGCAATTGCTGACAATATCATAATCCAATCCAATCCAATCCACAACCATATGCATATGCTGACTCTTACTTATGATAATCCCATTTCTCAAACAACATACTAAATTTTATCTTCATACAACATATGCATATGCTGACTCTTATGATAATACCATTTCTCAAATAGCATACTGAAATTTATCTTCATACAACATATGCATATTGCATATTGCATATGCCGACTCTTACTTATGTTAATACCATTTCTCAAAATAGCATAGTGAAATTTAACTTCATACAACATATGCATATATGCAATGCATATGCATATTGCATATATGCGTATATAACTTCATACAACAAATGCATAACATAGTGTAACAACAAATGCATACATGTAAGATCGATAGTAATTGAAGAACAAACTAACCATACATCTAATTGAGGTGATTGGAAATGAGCAACATATCAAATAATGGTACATAGTGTAACAACATACTGAAATATGACATCATACAACAAATGCAAAACATATAACCATACGCTGACTCCTAGTTATGTTAATACCATTTCTCAAACAACATATTGAAATTTAACTTCATACAACAATTGCATATAAAATATGCATATTGCAAATATGCATATGCAGATTTGCATATATATGCATATCTAAAAATGGTGCATAGTGTAACAACAAATGAATACATGTAAGATCGATTGTAATTGAAGAACAAACTAACCATACATCTAATTGAGCTGATTTGAAATAAGCAACATATCAAACAATGGTACATAGTGTAACAACATACTGAAATATAACTTCATACAACAAATGCAGAACATACTAACCATTCATCCCATTTTGTTGATCTCCAACTTTTGTAGTTCCAACATTAGACTCACCCTTAGTGACTGCCAAACCATTGTTGGAAAGGCTTAGAATGTTTGCAGCAGTTGATGCTTCCTCGGGGGCAGCAAAGTGGAATGTCTCGCTAACCCTCATGTCATTATCCAAAGCATTTCAATCAAATGGCCAAATACCTGTCCTCTTGAAGCCAGCTGTAATGTTTGAAAAAGTCAATGACTTTTGAAAAGCTAGGCTGCCAAGTGTAGCCAATTCTGCCCTTCTTATCTCTAGATTTGGATGTCTAATGGTCCAATTTGTTCTTTCCTTTTTGAAGTTACACTTGAAAGACCAGAAAACACTCACATCAAGAGGCTGCAACTTGTGTGATGTGTGGGCGGGTAGGGTGAGCAAGTCAATACCAAGCTCCCTTGCTTTGGTAATGGTAGAGAAGGCTACATGGCTGCCATGCCCATCAAATATCAAGAGGTGTCTATGGGTGGGTGAGCAACCCCCAGGTAATTGCATAGCAAAGAACTTGAGCCATTTGATAAATAGCACTTTTGTCATCCATGCGTGAGGTTGAACAACCATCAATGCTCCCGGCTCATAGTTGGCTATGTAGTTTTGCACATTTTTTTTGCTCTTGAACAAATAAAAACCTGGAAGTTTTTGACCTGCAGTGTTTACACATGCTAGAATAGTGATCCACTCCTGACTCTTTGGGATAATGTAAGCAACACTTCTCATGCCTTTCATGGCAAGCACCTTCATGTTACCGTTCTGGCCAGCTTGCAGCCCTGTCTCATCACAGTTCCAAATCCTTTGCGGTCCATAGTTCCCTCCTGCATATGCCTTCTCCAAAGTGTCATAGAAAGCACTTACAACCGGTTGCCTCAGATTTATAGCACAGTCTCTATCTTGACCTTGGGCTATTCTCAAGCAGAGATCAGGATGCCTTCTTTTGAATCTTGTCCACCATGACTTGCTAGGAAGCCCATTCTTGAAGGGATTATTCCCTGTTTCCCATATTTGGGCCACTTCCGTTTTCAGATTGACGATCTCCAAACCTTGGCCAACATCAGCCATCTCCTTGCACCATTCGACGATCAGTGACTCTTCCTCCTCAGTTAGGACTATTTGGGGCCCTTTCCTTTTTGTAGTGGTCATACCACCTAGCCAATTGGACAATGTTGAGGTAGGAATACCCCAATTTTTTTCTGCACCTCTAGTTGACTAGCCGTAGTCTTCGACATCTTCAAGGGCATGGTCCATGTTATCCTAGGTCCATTCACGGCTCGGTGCAACCTTTTTGGTTGATACAGCTAGGTTAGCTTGCACTACAGATTCGATTGGCTATTCCAAAACAATTTCTACCTCCTCCTCACTACTTGGTTCTTCAATTCATTGGTGAACAGGAATGACAACATCCTCCTCATCGCTATGTGGAAGATGCACACCTCTCTTCTGTGCAGGCATAGTTGTCTGGCTCCGCTTTTGTGGAGGCTTCGTCCTTGAAGATCGCCTGATATTTGTTTGCACATTTATCTTCCTTTGTATTGAACCAACACAGTGATTAGTAAACAACATACACTTAATATTGACAATAATGATACTGACTGAAACAATGAATCCATACATTTACTATTGATTGTAATTGAAGAACAAGCTAACCATGCATATAATTGACACAACATTATGATACACATATATATGAACTTGCAACAATAGCATGATAAAAAAATTTATATCTTCTAACAGCTTTGCAAGACAGTAAAGGGTTTCAAATATTTCTATCATACTACTATTTCAAGTTGTGTTAATGTTTCATAATGTTGTTTGAGATATTCTTCGCATACTGTCAGTACAATTAAAGAACAGACAAAGCATACATCTAATTAAGTTGAATGTAACTGATGGTGGGTAGGGTAACTTTGAGCAAGGGGTCCATGTCATCAGCATCCCAATCGGGTAATTTTTTTATGCCATGTCCCTTGACAGTCGAGTTGGCATTATGCAACTTTTATATTTGTATGTATATATCTATTTGAGTTCTAATTGCATGCACTGCAGGGCAAGAGTGTTTCGATGTGGCGTAAATATCGACCCCTCTCCCTTACAGCTAACTTTGATGATGGTTGAGTCCTACTTATGTTAGTACCATTTCTCAAACAACATAGTAACATAAGTAGGAGTTAGCCATTATGACAGTTGACTGTAAGGGATAGGGGCCGATATTTACAGTCACTTTAATTGAACAAACAAAGCATACATCTAATTAGGTTCAATGTAAATGAGGACATACATACAATCACTTTGCAAAGATAGATAGATACTTAATTTGAATGTGAATGAACAAGGTATAAATTGAATGTACATACCTATATTTGGTGATGAACCGTACAGTAATATATAAATTTGACTATGCAATATATATATATATATATATATATATATATATATGCAGAGATAGATAGATACCTAATTTGAATGTAAATGAACAAGGTATAAATTGAATGTAGATACCTATATTTGTTGATCAACTGTTCAGTAATATATTAATTTCAATTTGCAAAATAGAAATATACATACCTTGTTAATTTACATTCAAATTAGGTTATCTATCTATCTCTTTGCAAATATATATATATGTGTGTGTGTGTGTGTGTGTGTGTGTGTTTCCGATAGCCCTATCCATTTTCATGAAACTTACACATTTATCTATATCTGCAATATATATGGCCCTATTCATTTTAATGAGACTTACGCATATCTCTCTCCCTATATATATATATATGTATATATATATATTTGCAGAGATAGATAGATAGCTAATTTGAAATTAATATATTACTGAACAGTTCATCAACAAATATAGGTATGTACATTCAATTTATACCTTGTTCATTTACATTCAAATTACGTATCTATCTATCTCTGCAAATATACTATATATATAGGGGGAGAGAAATGTGTAAGTTTCATTAAAATGAACAGGGATATAGCAGATATAGATAAATGTGTAAGTTTCATGAAAATGGATAGGGCTGTGGGAAACATACGTGGATATGTATCATTTTGTGTAGCATATATTTCTACCATAACAGAGCTTAAAGGGAGACTGGCCGATGACAGCATAAAGGATGGTTATGGAAATGACTTACCGAAAGAGCTGAAGGAGGAGAGCGCATCGATCTGGAGGAGGTCATCGTCACTCAGGAGCATGCAGCAGAAAGTGAGAAATTTGAAAATTTTGAATAAACTGTAATGTGTAACTTGCATCGCACAAATGAGGATTGCTTGCATAAATAGGTTTGTTGAATTTGAATTGGTAGCAAGTGGATTAATTTGAATTATGGGAGGGAATTTGATCTGCATTCAATGGATTAATGGTAGAAGGGATAGCTTAATGGGTACGTAGGATTTGTGGTTGGTGATTTGAAGTGATATTAAGTTTGTTTTTGAATTGTAACCAGTTTTACATTTTTTTATGATTATTGTTTTTTAGTGGATTTGTAAATAATAGAGTGATAATTAAGTGTTATATTGAAATTTTGCAATGCATAGTGAGCCCGAGAGTTCGTGTTTTTCAATTTTGCAGGAAAATTCAAAAAAAGTTTGGTTATTATGGACATCCGGGAACCAGTTGATAGTAAAAAGAATATGAGAAATGGGACATGTTGAAATGTATTTTGTTCAAATATATTTGGAATTAAATCACTTGGCAATGTCTTATGTACATGTCAACTCACTTTTAATGCAAGAAGACTTATATTTTGGTTAATAAAATATCCCTTCACAACAACCTTTTATTGGGAAGGTGGAAAAAATTATTTATATTGTGGAAATAAGATTATCATTATGCATTCACTTGATATTGTGAAATAGGAAAATAAATGTCCACTTGCATTCACCCACTATTGAGAAGGTGGCAAAAAAAAAGTCAACCTATGAT
>VDFB02337688.1:57386-123417 GCA_007258455.2 Sequoia sempervirens
CACTGCCGCTATAGAAAATGGCGCGCCTGCTGCTAGAGAAAATGGCGCTCCCGCCGCTAAGCCAAAGACTGACAAAGAAAATGGTGCTACCGCCGCTAAAGAAAATGGCACTTCCGCCGCTAACCCAAAGGCAGCTAAAGAAAACGGTGCTTCTGCGGGTAAGCCCAAGGCCGCTAAGTTGTCTGGGAGCGATATCCTTATCGGATCGCCTATCCCCAAGGCCGAGGCGCAGAGCAAATGGCCCTGGCGCTACCAGGACACGGTTAGTTTTTCCTCCAAGCTTTAGCGGCTCCGCTTCTTATCTCCTCATGAATAGAACAAGGTTTTAATATGGGCTGGTTAACAGGGGTTTCAACTTTTAGTGTAAATGCTTGTGAATGTCATGCTAATCATTTGTGGCGATCACTTCATTTACATTTTTATGATGTTGTTTTGACCATCTGCTGCAGAAAAATAAGAGGAAAAAAACCAACGGCAATGATGGGTATGATTCTTTTTTCTCGCCCCTTTCGAGTTCTCTCTGTTGTTTCCTTACCCTGTTTTGATGAATTTACTATTTTGAAGTGGGCGTCCGTTGTTTGATTGGTTTGATAAACTCAGGGATGACAGCGAGGAGATAATTTTGATGGCAAAGGCTCATTATACGCAAGCTCGGGTGGATTGAGTCCTCTATAACCTGGGGGACTGTGTTTTTGTTAAGGTCAGTGGTTACTGTGGTTTTGTTTGTATAGCATGAGCCTAGAGTTTTGGTTACTGTTTGCATAACTGTTGCAGTGGAGTTTTTGACAATGCCTTGAAATTGTAGGATATTCGTTTATTATCTTGCAAATGCTAGAAACAAAGTAAATCATCTTACCCTTCCAATTTATTTTGGCACTTTTGAGCATAGTCATATTTTATCTGTTGTCTTATTCCTTTGACTGTCATACTAAATATGACTCTCTGTCATGTATCTTGTCCTCCTTTAAGACTATCTCACTGCCCATTTCATTGTTTTATGGTCCCTTGAAACATTCGCTAGCCCTATCCATGCACGAATCCTCATGTTAGTTTCAATGACTTTGCATAGCACAATTTTATCTCTATTGTATTTCATCATTGTTTACTGGCATGTGCTTTGGTTGATGCTGACTGTCATTAATCTCTCGTCACTGTCAACACCACTATCATCCCATCTAATCACAGTTATTCTGCCTTTAATATGTCATTGAAACTCTTCAGAACACTGTCATCTATGTCATGATATACTTGTAGACTTTTCAACAAGTCTGTGAAGTGTTTTCACACAGGTGATGGCTTTGAAAGAAACTTCTTCTCTTAATAAGGTTTTCATTGCATATGCAGGGCCAATAACAGGTGAATAGGTGTATAAGGTTCTAACATCCTTGCTTGGATTGTCCTTCTATGGGCAACACTATCATATTTTGAGTGTTGTCTCCTATCTCTGACTGTTGTCTCTTTTAAACCCATGCACTCAATTCACCTGACCTCCAGTTCATTATTGTTTTGTAATATAGAATATTTCTATGGGCAACACTATCATATTTTGAGTGTTGTCTCCTATCTCTGACTGTCGTCTCTTTTAAACCCATGCACTCAATTCACCTGACCTCCAGTTCATTATTGTTTTGTAATATAGAATATTTGTATGTGACAAAAGGGCACTACCCCATTGAGTCCTCCAGTAGTTTATGAATAGAGCGACTGATTTATGTTTGAATCAAATCTGATACTTAGGTATGCCTCTGATGATGCACTTTATTTTTCTTGCTTACTGTAAATACTATTTGGTTGGTATGATCCTCGTCATATGTGAAATACAGAGCTGGTTAGGTGCACATCCATCCAAACATGTGGTCTCCCAAGATGCACCGTGCCATATGAACTGGTTGCATTTGGTATTGCCCTTGCTTGAGGGGCGCCTAAATCAGATTTACCTAGGTGTGCAAATCCACTCAAAATTTTGTTGCACAATGTATGCACCAACAACTGCTACAAATTCACAAGCAAAGAGTATTCAAGAAATAATTTATAAATAAAGTTAAATATAAATGCAGACTGATATATATATCTATATAAATAAATTAAATCATGCAAGTTATTGCTTTCATTGTGTGCTTTTTGGGTGGGTGACTGATTCCGAATGGGACGTTTGGAGATGGCATACGTTGCTTCATTGAATAATATATAATAGTTATTTACTCAACAAATTAGTGAAGTAATATGATTGGGTGTAGATTCACATCCCAAATGAAGGAAATCTAGATTGTAACTGAGCAGAGAAGATGGGTTAGTAAATGACTCTGCAAATCACTTCACATATCTTAGGTATGGGAGCTTATGGAAGTTTGATGTTTATCTTGAAATTAATATTTAATTTATATGATAATTTTGTATTTAATTTCAAACTTTGAAACTACTCTGAAATTATAATAATTATGTTAAATAATCATATGTATAATATAATATAAATTTATCAAATATTAATAGACATTAATAATATAAGATAAATTTAAATAATAATTTATTTATTATTTTATATTAAATAAATTATAAATAAAACAAAATGATGATATATTATATCTATAAGAAAGAAACAAATGATAATTATGTAAAAGATGATTTTGTTAAATAATAATATGTATAATATAATATAAAATTTAATAAATGAATTTTTAATTCAATAATTAAATTTATATAATAATTATATAATATAATATAATAAACAATGTTTACAATAATTATTATGAATAATTATTATATAAATTTAATATAAAATTTTATATAAGGATAATTTAAGATCATATTCGTAGTTAATTTGAAACAATAATACTAGTAAATATATAGCCTATATATAAAATATGCCGAGATGTATCTCGAGGCGTTGAATTTTTTCATCTACGTTGAATTTTTTCAATGATGAAAAAATTAAACGCTTCGAGATACATCTCGGCGTATTTTATATATAGGCTATATATTTGCTAGTAGCAGTTGCGCGTGCATAACACATTGAATAAATTAATATATTTAGGATTATGATTAGAGTTAGCATTTAGGATTAGGGTTTATATCATGGTTAGGGTTAGCATTAGGGCTAGGGTTTGGTTTAGATTTATTATTATGATTAGGGTTAGGGTTTAGTGTTAAGGTTGGGTTTATGGTCATCGTTAGTGTGAGAATTATATACTTAATAATTAATAATAAAATAATAGAAAACTTATTATTAATAATACAAAATTATATAAATATAGTACAATATTAATATAAGAAGCTTCTAAATGAAATAAGAATATAATTTCTATTGTGTTTCTACTATATGATAATTAGATAATATTATAATATTTTCTAATGTAATGAAATTTGAAAAATAATTAAATTTAAATAATAATTATTTTCAATAATCATAAGTATAATTAAATATATGGGATGGTGGGCCTAGCTCAAGCATCTTGTTGAAAGCAAGAGGTCACGAGGTCTAGTCTCCCCATCGTAAAAGTTTATCAGACGCACTGCAGTTTATAGGGGGACGGATACCCGACCGATTGAAATATTACAATCAAAGATTAGGAGATAGGTAACAAAAACAATTGTTTACATAGATACCAAAAGTCGAGGTAGCCAACATGATGCACATTTAATTGTATTTATTAATTAATTAAAAAATAAAAAGTACATTCATTTACATGCTGCCAGCTGCATAGACAGTATGACAAAGGCAACACGATTTTGAAAGGACCTCTCCAGATGTCAGACCAGGTGGCAAATTCTGTGCCATGTAATTTTTTCAATTTTTTTCTCGTGCTCGATTTGATAGCAAGTTATTGGTACATCTTATTAGTTGCCTTAGGTACGTTATATAGTGCAAGGCAAGCCTTATTATGTGCATACTCTGTGATTCTCCACAAATCTGTAAGAATCATAATGGTTGTTTTGCAGATCGTGGGCGCAGTAGTTGCAGGAATATTAGGATGTTTGTGGCTGGCTATGCTGTGGGCAGGTCAGATATACAGGCCTAAGCGTGCTCCACCTAGAAGTTTTGGATTGCCTATGATTGGTGAAACACTCCAATTTGTTATTGATGGCAGATCCAAATCTCCTCAGGTTTATGCAGACAAAAGAAAGGCTAAGTACCTACGTTACTCATATTCTTAGTCAATTTTCGATTACATATTTAACTCACTTTGTCAACTCTGGAGTCTATTTTGGGTTGAAGTAGATATAAATCTTTTAATAAGACTGTTTTTAGAGTACATATTTAATGTTTATATATGGGTTGTTGCAGGTACGACCAACCAGTTTATACTACCCATCACATGGGGTACCCCACAGTGATGTCAATAGATCCAGAAGTAAATAAATTCATATTGCAGAATGAAGGTAAATATTTTCAGAGCAACTAGGTGTTGATTTTTATGTAGCTTAGATAGGTGTCTCCATTCCCAAGAAGTGTTTATTTAATTATTTAATTATTTTCTAGAGACTTCTAGAAAGGGCTGAGTTGTCTAGATAATTATGTAATTAAATAATTGATTCCTCTAGAGACTTCTAGAATCCAGTTAGTTAGGGTTGTTAGAGTCTATTTAATCTTAGCCATTGATTGAGATTAAATCATGGCCATTGGTTTTCCAATGAGAAAAGTATAAAAGGGGATCAATGGGCATTTAGAGAACACACAAGTATAGACTTGAGATGACTTGCAGTGTTAGCAAGTAAATTTGCAGTGAAAGCAAATAGTCTTGCAGTGTTAGCAAGAGCACAGTGATAGCATTGGGGATAGCAGTTGTGGAATTTCAGCAGGAGAAATTGAGGGAAGAATTTTTGGAGAAGAATATTGCCGGAGCTCTGCCAGTAAGAGGCAAGTAGTTTTTGTATTCCTTAATTTGCTGAAGTTTAATATAATTCCTCATTTGCAGTAGTGGTTTTCCCTTCGAGGTTTTTCCACGGACAATTTGTCCAAAAATATTGTGTTTATTATTGTGCATGATTTCTTCTCTATTCCTGTGAGTTTTATTGGTGAAGTTGTAGTTGTGTTATTTTCCAATATTTGTTGTAAATTAATTTTTCAGAGTCAAATAATCTATGTATTAGATAGGAGATTAATAATCAATAACTGCAATAGAATTTTCACATGGTATCAAAGCTGATCTGAGGGAAGACAAGGCTCAATGTACATGAAGGAAAGATCTTGCCTCTTCAGAATTATTATTATTTGTTTTCTTTTATCTTTTGAGATGGCCTCAGCAGGTTTAAGAGATCAGGATAGATTGGATGGAGCCTCAAATTTTGGTGTCTAGAAAGCCAGAATTTCTTTGTTGCTGGAAGAAAATGGGATCAAGGAATATGTGACTAGTGTTGTACATATACCTACAGATCCAGCACAAATTTTAACACATAAGAAGGAAGATGCCAAGGCGAGGAGGCTGATCCTTGATGGTGTCAAGGACCATATTGTTCCACATGTCGCAGAGTTAGATACAACGAAGAAGATGTGGGATGCCATTCTGAATCTGTACCAGAATGCTACCACTAACCGGAAGCTGATTCTCAGAGAAAAGTTGAGGAATACTCGGATGAACAAGGGAGAAGATGTGACAAGTTACCTCACAAGACTCAGACTTGTCAAGGATGAGTTGGCAGCTGTTGGAGATAAACCAGATGATGACGAGCTAGTGCGGATAGCCCTAAATGGGTTTACTAAGCAGTGGGATGTCTTTGTTCAAGTCATTAATGGACGAGACACCTTGCCGAGTTGGGATCGACTCTGGAGTGACTTCACTCAGGAGAAGCTTAGACTAAGTCTTGTCAGTGGGACCAGTAGCAAGAGTCAGAAAAGTGAGGCGGAACAAGAGAACGTTGCCCTTGCAGGAAAAGGGAAAGCGAAGAAGGGGTCAAGCAAAGGATCAAATTCACAAGGTGAGAAGAAGAAGAAGGACTTGTCTAAAGTCAAGTGCTATGGTTGTCATGAGTTTGGCCACTATGTCAGCAATTGCCCGCAAAGGAAGAAAGGAAAGAAGCAGACAACAGCTTCAGCAAGTGCAGATGAGCTCTTTAATAGAATGGAGGATGAGTTCGCTCTCATAGCTTGTATGGCTAGCTCAACCTCACAAGGTGTTTGGTATATAGACAGTGGGGTGTCATTTCATATGACAGGAGTTAGAGAGTACTTCTCTAGCTATAAGGAGGAGGACATCAGAATGCAGATTTCTATGGGGAACATGTCCAAACTCAATCCAGTTGGGAAAGGGAGTGTTCTATTTCAGAGGGAGAATGGTAAGTGGATTCCCATTCATGATGTGTTGCATGTGTTAGGCTTGGGTAGGAATTTGATTTCCATATCTATCCTTCAGGATAAAGGTTACAATGTACTCTTTAGAGGGGCAAGTGTGTTAATCAAGCACAAGGATTGGAAATCACCCACAACTATTGGAGTTAGGAGCGGTCGGCTTTATAGGTTGCAATTTGATACTCATAAGGCACTAATGAGCAGCAGTAATTCTAGAGATCAAGGAGAGCTATGGCATAGGAGGATGGGCCATATACATCATGGAGCACTTAAATTGCTTTGTGAGACAGTGACAGGTGTTCCAGAGGTGAGCACAAAGCATGATGATGTGTGTAAGGGATGTGTGTTGGGGAAGTTTGCGAAAGCAGCTTTTCCAAGGAGTGACACCAGATCCAAGGATGTTCTTGATCTAGTACATTCAGATATATGTGGACCAATGTAGTCAAAGTCTCTCGGAGGATATGAGTACTTTGTTACTTTTGTTGATGATTTCTCTAGGAAGACCTGGATATACTTCTTGAAGACCAAGGATGAGGTTTTCAGTTGTTTCCAAGAGTTCAAAGCTCTTGTGGAGAATTTGACAGGGAGGAAGATAAAGGTTCTTCGGTCAGACAATGGAGGCGAGTACAAAGGGAAAGAGTTCCAGGAGTTCTGTACCAGGGAAGGAATCAAGAGAGAGTGGACTGTTCCTTACAACCCACAACAGAATGGGGTTGCTGAGAGGAAGAAACGGTCTATATCAGAGGCGGCAAGGGCTATGCTGTATGACTAGGATATGCCACGTTACTTATGGGCAGAGGCATGCAGTACAACAGTGTACATACAAAATAGGGTTCCACATAAGGTATTGGGCAAGATGACTCCAGAGGAGGCATTCTCAGGGAAGAAGCCAGATGTTAGCCACTTCAGGATATTTGGGAGTTTGGCGTATTGTCACATTCCAGGGCCTACACATTCCAAGTTAGATCAGACTGCAAAGAGAGGGTACTTTGTGGGGTACAGTGAAACCTCAAAGGCATATCGAATTTTTATTCCAGGGACCAGGAGGACTATAGTTAGGCGTGATGTCAAGTTCATGGAGGACAAGGCATTCAGGAGGTCCAAAGATTTGCCAACAAATGATCAGAGTGAGCAGCTAGTGGAAGCTCCAAGGATCGTGCAACCAGATCAAGGACAGCGAAGCTCGAGTACAGTTACTAGTACAAGCACAAGCTTAGGTGCTGAGAGTTCGCAGAGTATGGAGCAGTAGATGCAGCAAATCCAAGAGATGCATCAAGGTGATATGGAGGTTGATACTTCATCCTCTACAGTTGGTAGCAGGAACCAACAGTCACAAAGGGATACTCAGGAGTCTGTGGGAGCTCCTAGGATGAGTAGTAGACAACGAAGACAACCAGCCAGGTATGATGACTATATGGCATTAATTAGCTAGTTGGTAGATAGTGAGCCTTCTAGCTATCAGGAGGCCGCACAGCAACAAGTGTGGCAAGATGCGATGGTTGAGGAGTACACCTCAATAGTGCAGAATGATGTATGGGAGGTTGTGCCTAGACCAACAGATAGGGCAGTGGTTGGATCACGCTGGATCTATAAAATCAAGCACGGTGCAGATGGTAGCATCGAGAAATACAAGGCAAGGTTTGTGGCCAAGGGGTTCTCTCAAAAGGAGGGAATTGACTATGAGGAGACATTTGCTCCAGTGGCCAGGTATACTTCTATACGAGTCATGATCTCTCTTGCAGCACAGATGGGATGGTAGATCCATCAGATGGATGTCAAGACAACGTTTCTTAATGGTGAATTGAAAGAGGAGCTATACATAGAACAACCGGAGGGCTTTGTGGCACACATCAGTACAACCCACGTGAGCAGATTGAAGAGAGCTTTGTACGGACTCAAGCAGGCTCCCAGGGCGTGGTATGAGCGCATTGATAAATACTTGCAGGGAATGGGCTTTGTGAAGAGTGAAGCGGATGCTAACCTCTACTACTTAGTGGTTGGAGGTGAGGTCCTCATTCTTGTTCTATATGTGGATGACTTGTTTTTAATAGGTTCATTGGGGCTCATAGAGGAGTGCAAGAGGGACCTTGCAGCAGAGTTCGAGATGAAGGACTTGGGACTTATGCACTACTTTCTAGGCATGGAGGTATGGCAGACAGATAGAGAGATTTTCCTTGGACAAGGGAAATACTACGTCGAAATCCTGAGGAGGTTCAAGATGGAAGATTGCAGAGCCATGTCTACTCCTATGATCACGAATTGGAAGAAGGTAGAGACATCCAGGGAGAAGGATGTAGACCCCACCTTATACAGACAGTTGATTGGGTCTCTCATGTATTTGGTCAACACCAGGCCAGATATATCCTTTGCAGTAAACTCTCTTGGTCAGTTCATGGTCGAGCCAAAGAGAGTGCATTGGATAGCGGCAAAGCATGTGTTGCGGTATTTGCGTGGTACAATCGAGTATGGGATCAAATATGCTCGAGGTGATGGTATCAAGTTGATAGGCTATACTGACGCAGATTGGGCAGGCAGTACAATGGACAGGAAAAGCACTTCAGGGTGTTGCTTTAGCTTGGGATCAGGAGTTGTCTCTTGGTACAGCAGGAAGCAGAAGTTCATGGCTTTGAGTTCTGCAGAGGCAGAATACATAGCAGCTAGCATGGCGATGTGTGAGGCGATATGGCTTCGGAAGTTGCTGGTGGCCTTGTTTGGTCAGAGGGTTGAGACTACGGTGATACATTGCGACAATCAGAGTTGCATCAAATTGTTTGAGAATCCAGTGTTTCATGATAGGTCTAAGCATATAGACATCATATATCATTTCATCAGAGATTGTGTACAGCGTGGGATTGTTCAACTACAGTATATACCTACAGATCAGCAGGTAGTAGACATTTTGACCAAGGCATTGGGGAAGCCGAAATTCATCTTCTTTAGAGATATGTTGGGTGTCATGCAGAACACCTTCCTCGCTAAGAGGGAGTGTTGATTTTTATGTAGCTTGGACAGGTGTCTCCATTCCCAAGAAGTGTTTATTTAATTATTTAATTATTTTCTAGAGACTTCTAGAAAGGGCTGAGTTGTCTAGATAATTATGTAATTAAATAATTGATTCCTCTAGAGACTTCTAGAATCCAGTTAGTTAGGGTTGTTAGAGTCTATTTAATCTTAGCCATTGATTGAGATTAAATCATGGCCATTGGTTTTCCAATGAGAAAAGTATAAAAGGGGATCAATGGGCATTTGGAGAACACACAAGTATAGACTTGAGATGACTTGCAGTGTTAGCAAGTAAATTTGCAGTGGAAGCAAATAGTCTTGCAGTGTTAGCAAGAGCGCAGTGATAGCGTTGGGGATAGCAGTTGTGGAATTTCAGCAGGAGAAATTGAGGGAAGAATTTCCGGAGAAGAATATTGTCGGAGCTCTACCAGTAAGAGGCAAGCAGTTTTTGTATTCCTTAATTTGCTGAAGTTTAATATAATTCCTCATCTGCAGTAGTGGTTTTCCCTTCGGGGTTTTTCCATGGAAAATTTATCCAAAAATATTGTGTTTATTAGTGTGCATGATTTCTTCTCTATTCCTATGAGTTTTATTGGTGAAGTTGTAGTTGTGTTATTTTTCAATATTTGTTGTGAATTAATTTTCCAGAGTCAAATAATCTATGTATTATATAGGAGATTAATAATCAGTAACTGCAATAGAATTTTCACACTAGGTACTTAAATAGAAAATATTATATTGAATATTGAATTATACTATGTTTTTTGGTATATTAGGGAGCTTTACACCATTAATTGTTTATGCAGGTACCAGAAGTAGATGGAGTTAGTGCATGAAGATGTCAAGGGATGTGTGGGTGATTGTGCAACTGATAGCTCATAAAGCTGTTCAATGTTTTGTATTATGTCAGAATGTGCACCATTAACTGTTTATAATGTTTTAAATTATGTGACATTGTGCACCATTAACTGTTTATGTATACATGTAAATACAATGCACTAGAAGCTTTAAGCCACTTGCATGGAGTGGTTATTGTAAACATCAGTGTACCTTTTATAATTCATAAATGACTTTATTTTGTGCAAGTTGACTTGTGTTGAAAACATAATTGTACCAATATATATTTAAATTTGTTTTTTTTTGTTGGTTGGTTACATACTAAGTAGTGAACATATACTGGTGTAATGTCTAATTTTTTATTGGCATAACTACAACATTTTAATGACTAAAATGTAAACGGATATTGGGGGGACAGGTGAACGAAGAGTAAACGGCAATCGGATCATGAACGACAATCGGAGGTTTTCCCCTACCCGAGATCGTTGCGAAATCTGTTTGGCAAAGGGGCCATTGCTAGCACTTACGACGACCTGCACAAGAGGATTCATAATGTAGTTCTGAGCTTCATTAACACAACAAAACTTAAGGAGATTGTCATGGCCGACGTTGAGTATATTATTAAGACTGCCATGAGCAACTGGGAGGGCCGAACTATGTATGTTGAAGACGAGTGCAAAACGGTTGGATTTTCGATTTTATTTGCGTTTACAAGCTTTTTCATTACAACTACCACAAGCTTTATACGTACAGTTGATTTGGCATGATTTCTTTATATTGTGTAATTTCTAGTTTTGATTGTGTAATTTTTTTTTTTTTGAGATTTTGGATCAAATTACATGATCCATCAGAAAGATAGAAAATAAAAAAATAGAATTCACATGATTTTTTTGTTTGCAGATTGTAATTATATATATATATATATATTACAGATTGTAGTTGTTCAAAAAATTATAAGATTTCATTATTTGTAAAATTGATTTTTTTATTATACTTATCACAATTTATTGCAGATGGCCTTCAACATCATTACAAAATATCTTCTTGGGCTCAAGCCGGGAGAAGAGACCACATATCTAATGATGGAATATAGGAAATTCATTGAGGGAATCATCTCCATACCAATCAAAATTCCTGGAACTTACTATTATAGATCAATAAAAGTAAGAAGCGGGTCTTATTTTGAAGCTTATGAAAAATATAAGTATATTGACTATTATTTATTAATTAATTGTTTGATACTTTGCAGTGCAAGGAGAATTGTGTGAAAATTATGAAAAAGATCATTGAGGAGCGAAGAAGAAAGCCACACTCAGAACATAGAGTTATTCTTGATGTCTTGTTAGTCGATTGCGATAAAAATGGAGAAAAGATTCCAGACTCCATCATCTACAATAATATAATGAATTTGTACGGAGCAGAAGAGGAAACTTCTTCCATGGTCATGATGTGTGCTGCCAAATATATAGATGAATGTCCAAAAGCTTTGGACCAACTAAGAGTAATTAATATGCTCCCAATTATTCCACTTTTATTTAATACTCTAAATAAAATAATATATTAAATGTTTATTTTTAGAATGTCATATTTTATTGATTACTTTTGTTTTACAATTATTAATGTGAAATTGATTTAATATAACTTATCATATTTATATCAAATAGCTATGAATTTTACCAAATATTTTTAGTTAAATTTTATATTTTATATTTTTTTTATTTTAATGTTACTATGTTTTAATATATAGTGCATTGGTGAATATTAATATAATGTAATTGAAAATGTAGGAAGAACACTTCACGATTAGAAGAATGAAAGGGACAGAAATCCTTTGTCATGGAATGATTACACTAATTGCATGACCTTTACTCACCAGGTAAATTTGGTTTTATATGTGATTATTTCATATTAATAATTTAATTGATAATGTAAAAAGGGTTTGAAACCACTTAATTAAAAGCCTAGAGAGGATTGCAAATGACATTCCACTATGCATCACAAAACTATAAATGAAAAAAATAAAGGAAATGAAATTAAAATGGAATCATGTTCATATCCTTTTCTTGCTCCTTTATCATTCTAAGTTCAGCCATAAAGTGTGTTAAGTGATCATCAAAAGAGGTGGCTTAAGGAATGCATATGTATTAGCATGACATCTTTTGTTAAAGATAAGAACTATATTTATCACTCTTAAAGAATTAAAGGGAAATTTCCTATAGATCATTATGTAATGAATGTATCACAATCAAAGATTCAACTTTCATTTATGTCTTCTCCCTTGATTATAAATGCTATAAAATTTGGGTCAAAATGTTGAATACAATATTATTTATTTGTCTTGAATATTAAATTCAACCCTATGAGAAAGGGAGGAGGCATTCTTAGCCATCAAATAAACAATGTTCATGATTCTTATCACCCATATTTTAGGAGTTTCTCTCCACAAAAATCCTAATAGGGGAGTTAGATCCTATTCTCTCAAGGCATGTCTAATAGCTTAAGCTTACACTGGTTTATAGGTTGTTACTCTTGATTCCTAAATAAAGTGATAACTTATTTGTCATGTGATTATGAAAGAATACCTACCTCAGCCCTGCATCACTTAAGATTGATTTTATGCTTGAGCTCATTGAGGTAGTGTATAGGAGGAGGGGAAGGGGAAGGGGAATGAGTGAGGGTAGAGGATTAATATCGAAATATAAATTCATTAGAGTGCTACTCTCATTTATTAGTCAGGACCACAAATTTGTAGCAATATAAGAGAAAAAACTAGTGCTTAGATTAGGATAAAGCATTAATAAAATATTGAATATTTGACAATTAAAATTATTTTCAGCAGTAATTACTTTTAGATTTTTTTACATGAGGAAACATTGATGAATTAGGATTAGAAGTTTACTTCATAAGGTTCATATTTACAAATTTAACCCTTTATTTGTAAGATTCAGTAAAGTATTATGTAAGGACCCTTGTAAAAGAACAAACACACTGAATAATTGAGTAATCTTGTAGACCAAGACTTGGCTATAAAGACTTTATAGCAATCATTTTTTATTTGGGGAAGTTGAATCCTTTCAGAAGAGGTAAGATACTCAACATCTTATCTATGTTGATAATTGTGTCAAAATGCCCATCAACAAAATTCATAATCTTTTATAGGTTATCATATTCCTATAGTTTATTCCTCTTTAAAGTTTAAAGTAGTATATAGAGCAAATTATAACAACATGGCTTACTCTAAAGTCATAAAGACTTTATAATTGATTTATAAATTTAAAATTCAATATTTTTATCTAGAATATTTTATAAAAAGAAATTTCACATATATATTCTTATGAAAAGAAATGGAAAGAATATATTATTCTTTCACATATATATTCTTATGAGTTTAAGTATATATGTACACATAGACATATGTATTACAATATATATTATATATGCATATATCGACATTATAATCTATACATGTAATATATGTATATACAATACACACATAAAATAGTAGTTGATGCTAGAGTAACAGGGTGCATATTGGATATATATTGTATACAGGTTATTAATGAGACACTGCGCCTTGTAAATCCTGCGTCTGGTGTGAATAGAAAGGCTGTACAGGATGTGGAGTTTAAAGGTAAGTAACTACACACATAATTGTTTATTCATCTAGACAAATATGAATTTAAAGTGTTTATGGCATGGGTTTTGACAGGATATTTTTTTCCCAAAGGGTGGCTTGTATTTCCCTACTTCAGAAATGTGCATCTGGATGAGTCAGTGTATCCAGACCCTCTCACATTCAACCCTTGGCGCTGGGAAGTATGTTGATCAATTTAGATAACTCAATAGACTTCCATAATCTAATCACCGCCTTTAAATTTAGATTGCTCAATAAACTTCCTGTTAATTCCATACTGAAATTGACTATATACTTGGCAGAAAAAGATACCAAGCATATACTTTACACCTTTTGGAGGAGGCCCTCGAATATGTGCAGGCCAAGAATTAGCCAAGCTGGAAATCGCTATTTTTCTTCATTATCTAGTAACCCAGTTCACGTACAAATCAAACCCATTCCTTCTTATTTCCAAATATATATTTTTTGAAAATGAGATAATTATTCTGATATTAGTATTCAAAATTATAGTAATAAGATTTATTGATCAGTATTAATGTCTTATTCTTTTCTGCGCAGATGGATCCATCATGATGATGAGAGAATAAATTTCCCAGCTGTGAGTTTTAAGAATAAGTTGCCCATAACTGTAAAAGCTCTGCAACGCTGAGAAACACCAGAAGTGGCAGATATATCCGTCAAATCGAGGATAGTAATTTATACTAGTAACTGTTGAAACGAAGAATTTAGGAAGTTCGAATATATGTGTATATCACCTGAGATAATAATCCTGAAGAAATGTTTGACTGTGTGGAGGTTAAAATCCATGATGTTTTCATATACTTGGTTTTATTTTAAAACAACAATTCACCGTATATTATATACAGGTTCATCTATAATTACTTGGATTTGCATTGAAAATTCTATTTAATCATCATGCAAGTAATCAAATTATGGGATCGGTTGCTCTTATATATCTCTGGTTCTTAAATCTCATACGGCTTTCTTTTAAGTGCTCAGGGACATTTCCTATCTTTTGTATCTGTTGTTTTATTTTTAGAATTTCTCTCGGTTCTTCTGTTTTAAATGGTTTTAGACCATTGCAATTTCGTTGTTTTATTGAAAATGATACTCAAGAAGTTTGTATTCTCAAAAGATTTTGATAATATATGTTAATGGTTAGAATAATTTATATTGATAGAGTATTTTGTCAAAAGAATCTTTTGAAAAAGTATGTTTAAAAATTGGGTGAATTTTCTTTGGATTTTTTTAATGACATTTGATTAGAGGTTGTTTCAAATATGATCTAAGAGTTTCTTTATATTCTACCTTTCTCATGCATTGTCCTAATTTGAAACGTGTATTAGGGACCATGCATGAGAATGGAAGATCATACATTCAAGGTCATAATTTGATTGGTTCGTGATCAAGTCTAGGCCCAACTCTACAAGTTTTTGTGTCAACAAGTGCTCAACTTGTCTTTTCACCACTATAATGCTTCCTCTTTGAAAATAAAAGATCATACATGGCCTTCTTCCTACCTGCTCCATACTCCGAGTCTACCGCATCCAACTGGGGAACCAACTCTCTCGCTAGGATGCGGTCTGTTAAGAATTTTGGGAATTTGAAAGGCTCCTCTTTGAAGCTATGAATCCTAATCATTGTGTAATGGGTTCCGAAGAACCAATCATAGGGAACCCAAGAGTTGGTCGTCCAATCTCTTTGCTGGTCTCTCACTCTAAAAGTGATTTCCTTTGGGCTCAAGCCAATCAATGTTGGGCCCATGAATCTCTCAGAGAACTCATAATAATCGGCAATGATTGAAAGCAAATGAGATCATGCCAAAATCAAGATGACTCTTTGCACATACATAGACTCATTTGCCATAGTCAAGTGCATATGAGGCTAAAAGAACTGCGAGTTCTGATAAAGCATCAAGTGTAAAAGGAAGGACTAGTATCTAAAAACTTGTTGGTGGTTGAAATTGGCCAGCTGATAGTTGAGAGTCTGCAATGACTTCAACAAACTCCATCTTGTATGCTTGCTTTTTGGTGACTATCTTTAGGCGAAAATTATCGCCAACTAAAAATCATGTACATTTACATCATGATCAAGGCAAAAAATGAAGGCCAACATTGAGAAGGCATCTTGTACATCGCGTGTGAACCTTGGCGCTGCTATGCGGAGAGTGAGCAACACTGTGTTAGTTGGGTCCAAGTGGAGCCTTGCATTCAAGAAACAAAGCTGGTTATCTCTGGATTGCCAAAGTTACTGCAGTTTGACATCGTTGCAGAAATCAACAGTAGGGTCATATTCTATTTGCAACATCTCTCTTATTATAGCCGCATCAACAACTATCTTGAGGTGCCTCCCTGCAATGGTCCTGTTACCTGGTTTGTAGCAGCGTACACAAAATGTTCACTAATTCAGGGTAGGGGTGAACCATGCGAACCATAAACTGTGCCAGCATTGATCTCCATAACCTGATTCTAAAGGTTTATGAATCTTCAGCTTTGACATTTTTGAGTATTCGTGCATGTGCTCCTCCTAAATTTTTGGGATTATTTGATGGTACTGGGTCGAAAATGTAATCTGCAGAGTCAAGCACCAAAGTATACCTGAGTTGGCCTAATGATGGAGAACTTGTACTCTTGAAAGAGAGGTCACAAGTTCAAATCCTGCAGGGGGTAAGATATGTACACCTCGTATTGTGGAGCATGAGTTAGGTGCCTCCCTCATATTGGGAGTACGAGGAGTCCCATATACTGTAAGCCATCTGTAGACCCAAAAACAGATTGCCTGGTATGTGGACTATAAAAGGACCTCTCCTTTCCTTTTCAACTCTCTGACATTTGGAACCACTGACTTTAGCAGAGCAAGAGCCAAAGCATAATACTTTATGTTCTTTAGCTCTAGTTTTGAGACAATAAAATGTATTTTTAGGATTGAGTCCATTTTTTGTGGTCATATCATGGGGCCCTTTGACATAGAAAGTGGAATATGCCAATTTTAAAAGCATTATTTTTCATATTGTCACATTGCAAATTTGTTCACAAATTGATATGTTCTTAATCAAGATTTTATTTAATGGACATTTGGCTTTATGCCGTCATAATTTAATATAGCTTGGCACTTCTAATATTTTAATTTTTTTAATCAACTTTATTAAACATTGCTTAATATGGAGATTAATAAATGTGTAGACATTTAAAAATAATTAACTATTTCTTTTATTTCCTCATCATTTTTCATCAATTTACTGGTTTATTTGAATCATCACTTTTCATCATCAATATTAATTATATTATTTTCAACTATTTAATTAATTCATTATTTTTCCTTTTTTCATATCAATTAAATATGTTTTAATTATTTAATTAATTTATCATTTTCTTCCAACCACTTTATTTTAATTATTTAATTTTCCTCTATCCATATTGATTAAAATAGTTGTTAATTATTTTATTAATTTCATAAATTCTTTTATATCCATTATTTAAATAATTTTAATCATTTAACTAGCTAATATTTTTTCTAATATTAAATAAATAAATTTAATTTGGCTTTTCTATTTTTAATTCTTCTAAAAATAAATGAAATAATTAATTTAAATAATATTTTATTTATTTCCTAAATATATCTTCAAGTTATACAGAACTAAATTAATTATTTTATTAATATTCTTCTATCTCCTCTTTTAGTGAACTGACTAAAAAGTGACTCCTACTCATTCTCGCTTCACTCATCCATGTTGCCATACCCACAAATTTTACATGTGAACATGCAACACAACCCACAATTTTCTTTTCTTTTTATAAAACTCTTAAGTTAACCTTGCTCTAGTATTTACTTCTTGTCCATAATATTTATTTTTCAATAAATAGATAATAATGTTAATGCAATATAGTTATTACCTAGCAGTGTTAATATCCTTTAATCATATCAATATTAATGGTATTACTATTTGCATTATTATCATTGATTCATAATACTATTTTTTAAAATATTCATATTACTCTTATCTTCAATTTCACTTGCTTTTGAAATATTAGCAATGTTAATTATTTTAGGATAAGTTTAGTCATGCTCGTTGAAATAGATTTTAACATGTATATTATCATTAGTATTAGATTGTCATCGCCAGTCCCATTAATATTATTACTATTCCCACTAACAATAATAATACTAGTCTAAATTTCAATGTTTAATATTTAGTATAAATGATATAGGATTTATAATTTGCTCCCAGAATATTGTAATCTATAATTGAAATTCTTAGAGCATCTAGGCATTATCTCATATTATTATTTACATTCTTAATTATTAATAATAATGTTGCTATGAGTATTGACATAAATTTTAGTATTAACATCATTATTTGTTGATGCTAAGATTGACGTTAAAATTGTTATCCTTATTTAACACTACTATTGCCATTACTATCAATATTGACGTAAATTTTAACACCACTATTTATTCAAGTACACTGTTGATATTATTATAACATTTACGTTAGTTCCATATTAAGAAAATATAATTAACATTTAATCTTAACAATTGGCAACACAATAACATTTATTCCTTTATGTAACTTTAATACCATTTTACATTTAACAACTCTTATTCAAATGCCTCATAAAATAACTTAATTAATTCATAAGGATTCAAGTTTACATAATATTCCCAAAATGAATTGAGTAATTTATAGGACTTCATAGTGCACTTTTAAATAATTACAAAAGTGACCTTCAATCACAACCTAAGTTGAGGGGTTCTAGCCCCATTGCCCCCACCATGGACATTATTAACAATTAAGTGAGGTTAACTAAAATAATCTATAATTAAAGTTAATTTTTTGTACACCAATTCTTAGCCATCAAATTGGATTAATCACAACCCTTAGATCTTAGAGGAAAACTCCAAGTAACCCTAAAACATAAGGATAATCTTTTAACCTATTTCTTCTCATTTTCACTTCATTTGGTTTTGTAGGTTTGGAGAAGAGAAAGAAATGGAGGATACCAAGTCCCCATTGTTGCAACTTGCAAGTTATGAAGCTTTTGTTTATACCATCATAATTACCATTTTTAGATTCTATTGGAAACTCCTTGCATGAAATCATTTTTGCTCTATGTTTGTGTGTTACCAAAAAGTGCATACTTTGCTTGATATGGGAATAATTGATGATAAATTGGACTTAATGAGGCCTTGATTTGGTGTTGTGAGGTGTCTACACATCCACACTAGGTCTTGGGCCCTTGCAAATTGAATGAAATGCATTTATTGATGTCTTGCAAGAGTGTCGTAAGGTGTTGTAACACATCTTCACACTTTTCTAGGACCATCATGTTATAATTCACCTAAATAACATTACTAAGACCTATTTTAGAGTGTTGTAAAGTCTTGTAATAAAATTTCACACTTTCCTAGGTTTTTCATCAATATTTACACCTTTCTTATGCTTTAAATGGCCCCTTTATGCACTTACATGCCTTAATTAAGTGTCTTGTTGAAGAAGAACTCGATAAAAAA
Organism: Sequoia sempervirens; assembly: GCA_007258455.2. Taxonomy (NCBI): domain Eukaryota; kingdom Viridiplantae; phylum Streptophyta; class Pinopsida; order Cupressales; family Cupressaceae; genus Sequoia; species Sequoia sempervirens. The sequence continues at coordinate 76,655 of VDFB02337688.1, forward strand.
AATTTAATACATCTTAATCTCCGACATCCACTCAAAATTACCCAAGTGGAACAAGTCACCCATAAAGGCGACTTAGTCCCATTTGGCACAAAAATCAAAATTAATTCAAATTTCTTTCGGGTTTTTATTCTTTAAGACCTAAGGTTGGCCTGTGATGAGGTATCATCGGGTTACTAAGGCACAAGAGTGTATAAATAAGTTTTTTTCTCCTCATTTTACATCTCTCACATCTCCTTCTAATCTCTTAACTCATCTTAAGTCATAACTCATTATTATTCATCACTCATCATGTTTTCAAGTCAAGCAAGCTAGAGTTTAGCTTCCTAAAGCATTCAAGAGCAAGATTATCCATCCATTGTTGCAAAAATTCAAGATTAAACACCATGGAAAGGTAATAAAATCCATTATTTCATGTTTCGTTCCATTCTTTCATTATTTTGGTTTAATTACTTATAAGGGGTTTGACCAAGGCAAACCCCCATGCCTTAACATTCAACATTTCTTCTTCTCTTCTTGTGTGTTTGCGGATTTAGGACTCTTGGAAGCTTGGAAATCATTGGAGATCAAGTTACAAGGTTGCTCAAGTCTTCTCATCATTCAACAAGTCAAAATTTATAACCTAAAAATCACTTTGAAGCCTGAAAATCAAAGTTTCAAAAGCGGACACCTATAGGAAACCAAAGTGCAGACCTAGGGCATCCGATTCCACTTTTGAATTTTTAGAGATTCAGAAGTGGACTAAGTCGCCTGCTTGGGTGACTTAGTCCCACTGGACTTGATTTTTAGTGATTTTTACAGATCTGAGCATCCATATGGCAGAAACTGGTTTCTGGGCAGTTTTTCTAGATCTGGGACTAAGTCGCCCAAATTGGCCTATGTGTCTCGGTTGACTTATTCACCAGTTTTATCAGGATTTCAGATCTTTATTCCATCCATTTTCAGTCTCTAGGTGCACACATTCTATTTCATAACTTTTTATTTAGTTTTGTTTGCATTTCTAGGCCATAAATCACATGTTTGCATATCACAATGTGTTTTTTAACACTTCATAATTCTTAGGTTTTACATTAATATCATTCCATTTTCTGATTATTGTATTTTTACATCATAATTAGACATAATTTCATCCCTCCATACCTTAATATTGAATGTTTACATAGATTTTTAACCCTATTCCTTCCATTTTAAGTGAAAGATCCTAGAAGCGTAAGTGTCCAATAGGGTTACTAAAATCTATGTAAACATTCAAGATTAAGGTATGGAGGGATGCAATTATGTCTAATTATGATGTACACATACAATAATATAAAAATGGAATGATATTATGATGTAAAACCTAAGAATTATGAAGTGTTGGAAAACACATTGTGATATGAAAACATGTGATTTATGGCCTAGAAATGCAAACAAAACTAAATAAAAAGTTATGAAATATAATGTGTGCACTTGGAGACTGAAAATGGATGGCATGAAGATTTGAAATACTGATAAAACTGATGAAGAAGTCAACCGGGACACATAGGCCAGTCTGGGCGACTTAGTCCTGGATCTGGAAAAACTACCCAAAAAATAGTTTCTGCCAGATGGGTACTCAGATCTGTAAAAATCATTGAAAATCAGGTCTAGTGCGATTGAGTCACCCAAGGAGGCAATTTATTTCACTTCCAAATCTTTGAAAATTCGGAAGTGGAATTAGATGCCCTAGGTCTGCACTTCAGTTTCCTACAGGTGTCCGCTTCTAAAACTTTGATTTTTGGGTTTGAAAGTAATTTTTAGGTGATATTTTGACTTGTTGAATAAGGAGAAGACTTGAGCAACCTTGCAACTTGATCTCCAATTATTTCCAAGCTTCCAAGAGTCTTAAATCTACAAACACACGAGAAGAGAAGAAGAAATGTTGAATGTTACGGTATGAGGGTTTGCCTTGGTCAAACCCCTTTTAGGTAATTAAACCAAAATGATGAAAGAATGGAATGAAACATGTAATAATGGAGTTGATTACCTTTCCATGGTGTTTGATCTTGAATTTTTGCAACAATGGATGGAGAATCTTGCTCTTGAATGCTTTAGGAAGCTAAACTCTAGCTTGCTTGACTTGAAAACATGATGAGTAATGAATAATAATGAGTTATGACTTAAGATGAGTTAAGAGATTAGAAGGAGATGTGAGAGATGTAAAATGAGGATAAAAACACTTATTTATACACTATTGTGCCTTAGTAACCTGATGATACCTCATCACAGGCCGACCTTAGGTCTTAAAGAATAAAAACCTGAAATAAATTTGAATAAATTTTGATTTTTGTGCCAAATGGGACTAAGTTTCCCATATGGGTGACTTGGTCCACTTGGGTAATTTTGAGTGGATGTTAGAGATTAAGATGTATTAAATGTTGTTTATTGGGTTCTTCTTCAACAAGAAACTTAATTAAAGCCTATAAGTGCATAAAAGGGGCCATTTAAAGCATAAGAAAGGTGTAAATATTGATGAAAAGCCTAGGAAAGTGTGAAATTTTATTACATGACTTTACAACACTCTAAAATAGGTCTTGGTAATGTTATTTAGGTGAATTATAACATTACGGTCCTAGAAAAGTGTGAAGATGTGTTACAACACCTTACAACACTTACAAGGCATCAATAAATGCATTTCATTCAATTTGCAAGGTCCCAAGACCTAGTGTGGATGTGTAGACACCTCACAACACCAAATAAAGGCCTCATTAAGTCCAATTCGTCATCAATTATTCTCATATCAAGCAAAGTATACATTTTTTTGTCTTTTTAGTGAACTCACCTTTAGAATACTTTCTTTTCTGTTTTGGAGTTCTTCCTAATCCTAGATCTAGCTCATATTACCCTTGCATTAAGATTTTCATTGCTTAATTTGCATCTAGGGTTTCAAATTTTTGCATTAGTGAAAGTGCATGTAGGTTGCATTTTCAACATCTTAAATCATTAAAAATCTCTGAAATTTTGCATTTACATCTTAGGACTACATTGTACAGTATAGAGACTGTCAAAATCCATCAGAAAACTTTAAAAAATCTCACAAAAATCCCTACTGGGACTAAGTCGCCACCTTGGGCGAATTAGTCCCTGTTCACCCTTGAAACAACCTTTTACAAAGTTGAAAACCCTATTTTTAAGCTTCTGTTTAGTGCCATTACTGATCTATATCAATTGGCTGAGTTTCTGTAACATGCATTTCATTAGATCTAACTTATAATAGCTCATTTCATGCATTGTATCATTTCACATTTGCATTTCCAACGTTCCATTTTTTAGCTTATTGTGTAACATATTCAACAACTTACTTTGTTTTACATCTAAAAATTGCACTTTATTTACTTTTCCATAGCATGTTCTTTCGCACAAGCCATGTCTTTGATTTGATTAAGCATGGATTTTACAAGCATGATATCCCCTCTTATGAGTTTGATTTTGGTTACAACTATGAGGAACATAGCTTTGACCAAACTCCCACATTACCCATTGGTGTGAATGGAAGTGTAGATAATCATAACACACATACTTGTTCTTCTCCTGATACCTCTCCTATTAAGGACAAAGGTATCTTGGTAAAAGAAGTTACATGCCTTGAAAGTCGTGATTGTCCATCTCCTTATTCCCCTTTGGAAGATGTTAGACAACAAGAGCCTAAGATCATAGACACTTCTAAATATCACCTTACCTAGTTTCAATAACCATGATAATCAAACTTGTCCATCTCCTATATCCCTCCTTGATGTAAAGAGGATAGGTTGGTGTTAGAAGACATCCCTATTAAGAGTCATGAGAATATTGACCCTCCCTTCCCTAATGCTCCCGCCATTTGGGATAATCTCTTTGAAAACCATAATGGTCCTTCTCTTGATGCCTCCCCCACTCATGATGAAGCTACTTTACAAAATTCAAATTTGGATGTACAAGCTCTCCTACTAAGATAGATAACATGGCACAAGAGAATGAGACCTTAGAAACAACCGACAATCAAATAGAGTCTTCTTCTCCTCTCCTCACCATTAATCATCAAACACATTCAACCATTAATAATTCCCTTAGCTGTGATGGAGTTAGTTTGGATGAACCAAGCCTTAATTGTAAAGAACATAAGGTTTGTTTTTCTCCTAAAAAATTTCCTTCTAGGGAGAATATCATCATACACAACAAAGATAACAAATTGATAATAATATTATGCCCGTGATAAGAGACAAAGAGCCTATGTTAGACTCTCATTCTTCAAGGGATGTTAATATTATTCAACCTCAACTCATCCTCTATCCCCCCTCACACAAACAAACTTCACACAAACCTGAACTTATCATTTACCCTCCTCAACCTAATGTATCGCAACAACTGAGTTATAATACCGTTTCTCATACATATAACACTCAAAATAATCCGCAACCGTAACAACCCACACCAACACCCTTACCATTGCCTAATCCTATCCAACCAAACCCTTTCTTGCTAGGTCGCAAGGAGTATGATCTTGTTGAGAAACTTAAGAATACTCTTGCTAAGATATCATTTTGGGATCTTATTCAAGCCTCCCCTCACTATCACAACATGATCCAAACAACCTTACAAAAAATTCCTATCCCTTCTAATTGTGCCACCAATTGATATTGTAGCAATGATTCAAGGCCAAAATGTTGACATTGTTTTCCACCAAAGTGAACTCCCCTCTTTGGCTGTGCAAAACAAAAATGATGCTTTCATGATCATAGCACAATTCAAACGAAAAGGGATAAAGAGAGCTCTTGTATATACTGGTTCTACCCTCAATGTGTGTAGTGTGAACCTTTTGGATAGGCTTGGCATTGATCGATCAACCATCTGACTTGATTCTTTCTCCATTATGGGATTCGACAATGTCAAAAAGAAACTGCTAGGCATGATCATTATACCTCTTACTGTTGGAGTGGCCACCTTGAATACACCAATCCATGTTATACCTTATGAACTTTCATGCAATATTATCTTAGGCAGACAGTGGATTCATGCCATGAAAGGTGTGCCTTCCACTCTTCATCACAAAATGAAATTCATCTACAACAAGACAATCCACACACTTGAGGCCGATCCTGAACCTAATAGCCTCTTACAACTTGAGAAAAACAAAGAAAATTCCTTAAACACATCAACATCACCTACACAAGTGGAACCTGTTCAACAACAAGACAAACCAAAACATATGGAACATGTCACAACGCTATTAGAAGATGATCAGGGTTCCTTGGATTTTGAACATAACTCAGACGACCTTTCGAACGCATTCACCTCAACCACTTTAGACAAAGAAGCAAACTACACAATAACCTTTGACGAACACAATACCGAACAACCACCCGATTCAAAAGTAATGAAATTTTTTTATGGAAAAGGTTATGAGCTTATGAAACAACTTGGATATAGTGGAAAAGGATGTGGTGCTTACGAACAAGGTATCCACAACCCTATAGATCCTTTCACACAACAAACAACTCATGGTCTTGGCTATTGTCCTGTGATAGAAATCACCAAGCCTCCCCCCAACATCAACACTCTCACACAACATTTTTCTAAGTCAACTTTAATTATAAAGCATCCTGAACTGATAAACACTAGTGGTCTTGCACATCCTCCTTTACACAACATGACACAAACAATGAACTCTTCACTTAATGTCAATGTCATCTCACAAGATACCAATTAGTTGCATTTGATAGATTTTCCCTCTTCCCATAAGAGTGCACACAAAATATCATAATCTAAAGGGCCTTACGTAAGTATGAAATCTACTACTAAGCAAGGGGTATCTTTGTCACATACCACAAGACCACCTTCTACCATTGATCAATAGCGTATCTTGTCGAGACTCCTCCAAGATCACTTGATCACCCTCCCTCCTAGAACTCGAAAGAAATGCTTTTCCAAGACTTCATTCTGCACCTATCATAGAGTTCATGGTCACTCCACTAATGAATGTAATGCTTTGAGTTGCAAAATACAACATTTTCAGGAGTTTGGTATGCTCCCCTCCATGGGGGAACCTAATTCCTCTAAGTGATACCGATTTTCACTCTTGCCTACATTTCACCAATCATTTCGACTCGCCTTTGTCTTGCACTCAGTGGGGGAAAGGGGTTCGATAGCCTTGTCCTCATATGTCACTTGTGGTTGCCTCCTTTGGCTAATCATTAACCTTTCATAAACATATAAGAGCAAGCTTGGGACGTGGATGACGTGCCTTAAATTGGCTCACATGTGACATACTCCCTTTTTCATGACGTAGCTTATTGGAAACATATGACTTGGAATAGGGCTTTCCACATAAGCTCTCATGTTCTCCTTCTTCTACTTTAAACAATTGATCTCAGTACTAGTGTTTACAACCACTTTAAAGTGGGGGAATACATTACCACTCAAATTTCATTGTGTGACTTCTTTCTTCTTGTGATGCATCCTCTCCTTGATGGAGTCATTGGGCTTGATTCCCTCCAAGAGCGTGATACTTTTTTTGTACTTATCCTCTCTTGGAGACATGGAGCATGATGTTTCCTAAGATGAGACCTTGCACAAACTAAGCAAAATCCCTTTGAACAATCCTTGCACCACCTTGCATTTAAAATGTCTATGAGTGTCAAGCATATGAAGTTTTGCTTACCTCATAGAGCTCGAAAATCATTTTCCTTTGTGGCACCTTGTTAAAGCTATCAGGAGGTATAACTTTGATATGGTTAAGCAGGAAGCCCAACCAATGACACGAGTTTCCCCATAGCCACCTATGTGTTTGAGTACATACCAACTAGCGTATGTATCTCTCCTTTTGGGTTTTCTCACCCCGTGGAAAACCAGAAGTTCTGTGGCCATTGAGTGAGTATACTTTGGCTTTCTCACTCGGTGGAAAACCATGAGTTCCATCGGCCTAGAGTGAGTACACATTTTCAAACAACCTAGATCTAATCCACAACTAGCCAGACAAATGGTCAAAGCTTGATCCACCTTTTTCTTGTCCTTGCCATTGCATGGTCATGTATCTTGTCTTGCTGCAAATCATTCACCTTGCATGTGTATTTTCATACTTATGTTGCCGCTTGACTTAGGATCTTGGATCCTCGGGGCTTGCGCAACCTCCTTTGATCTTTGTCATTCTGTGTCATCTACATTGGTATAATTGGACTCTGCTTGAATGGCTACTTTAGCGAGAGTTTGAAGCAAGTTCATCCTCTCACTAAAGTGGGGCTTAATGTGTTGCCAAAAAGTGTATAATTTTCTTGATATGGGAATAATTGATGATAAATTGGACTTAATGAGGCCTTGATTTGGTGTTGTGAGGTGTCTACACATCCACACTAGGTCTTGGGCCCTTGCAAATTGAATGAAATGCATTTATTGATGTCTTGCAAGAGTGTTGTAAGGTGTTGTAACACATCTTCACACTTTTCTAGGACCATAATGTTCTAATTCACCGAAATAACCTTACCAAGACCTATTTCAGAGTGTTGTAAAGTCTTGTAATAAACTTTCACACTTTCCTAGGCTTGTCATCAATATTTACACCTTTCTTATGCTTTAAATGGCCCCTTTATGCACTTAAGGCCTTAATTAAGTGTCTTGTTGAAGAAGAACCCAATAAACAACATTTAATACATCTTAATCTCCAAAATCCACTCAAAATTACCCAAGTGGAACAAGTCTCCCATAAGGGCGACTTAGTCCCATTTGGCACAAAAATCAAAATTAATTCAAATTTCTTTCGGGTTTTTATTCTTTAAGACCTAAGGTCGGCCTGTGATGAGGTATCATCGGGTTACTAATGCACAAGAGTGTATAAATAATAATTTTTCTCCTCATTTTACTTCTCACATCTCCTTCTAATCTCTTAACTCATCTTAATTCATAACTCATTATTATTCATCACTCATCATGTTTTCAAGTCAAGCAAGCTAGAGTTTAGCTTCCTAAAGCATTCAAGAGCAAGATTCTCCATCCATTGTTGCAAAAATTCAAGATCAAACAACATGGAAAGGTAACCAAATCCATTATTGCATGTTTCATTCCATTCTTTCATCATTTTGGTTTAATTACCTAAAAGGGGTTTGACCAAGGCAAACCCCCATGCCCTAACATTCAACATTTCTTCTTCTCTTCTTGTGTGTTTGCAGATTTAGGACTCTTGGAAGCTTGGAAATAATTGGAGATCAAGTTGTAAGGTTTATCAAGTCTTCTCCTCATTCAAGAAGTCAAAATATCACCTAAAAATCACTTTCAGGCTTGAAAATCAAAGTTTCAGAAGCAAACACCTGTAGGAAACCGAAGTGCAGACCTAAGGAATTTGATTCAACTTTTGAATTTTTAGAGATTCAGAAGTGGAATAAGTCACCTCCTTGGGAGACTTAGTCCCATTGTACTTGATTTTCAGTTATTTTTACAGAGCCAAGCACCCATCTAGCAGAAACTGGTTTCTGCGCAGTTTTTCCAGATCTAGGACTAAGTTGCCCAAACTGGCCTATGTGTCCCGGTTGACTTCTTCATTAGTTTTTATCAAGATTTCAGATCTTCATGCCATCCATTTTCAGTCTCTAGTTTCACACATTCTATTTCATAACTTTTTATTTAGTTTTGTTTACATTTCTAGGCCATAAATTACATGTTTGCATATCACAATGTGTTTTCCAGCACTTGATAATTCTTAGGTTTTACATCATAATATCATTCAAATTTTTTATTATTGTATTTTTACATCATAATTAGAAATAATTTCATCCCTCCATACCTTAATATTGAATGTTTACATAGATTTTTAACCCTATTACTTCCCTTTTAGGTGAAAGATCCTAGAAAGGTAAGTGTCCAATAGGGTTACTAAAATCTCTGTTTACAATTTTTTTCTAATTCTCTCATTTTGAATGTTTATTTTTGTTGCAGGTAATGAGATTTTTCAAATTCCCCAAAATGTCATAAATGCCTTTTTACTACTTTATTCTATTTTTTTTGAAAACAATGTATACACATTGGTTTTATAATTGTTATATTATAAAGGAGGAAAGTGTAGGTGTTCAATGCCCAAAATTCTAGCAACTGTAGGTTACTCATTCTCGGTTGTCACATACGAGGATGATTAAGAGGTTGGTGATTCAAATGTTGTTGTGCAGTTCATATCAAAGCCTAAAGGATGGAAGCTGTCAACATTATCTCCCATCTCGCCTGGGGTGTCTGTGGCTACGGTAAAAGGCATGCAAGGTGGTGTTTATTGTTCACTGTGTTGGAAAACCCTTGCTTCTATTTCTTTCTCTATAGATGATGATAAATATGGTGTTGGAGATGGTGTTTTCGATGATTGTGAGGGAGGTGAGGGGATATTCCCTTGCTTTGCTCTCTTTTCCCTAGTTGATTCAAATTATGAGGAGACAAATATATTGGGTGTTAGGTTCAAGACCCTCCTTTCCCCTCCTACCCTGTATTATGATGGAGATTCCCCATATGAAGAGGAGTTCCTCATGGATTTTTTTATTGGAGGCTCATTAAAAGGTGAAAAGGTTTGTTTAGGTTCCTATGACTGAGGCCACTAATGGTGTGCAATTTTTGGGTTTGAGGAAAGGTTTCCTTTTCCCCTCTAAAGGTACCTTTCCCTACACAAAGTATAGTTTGGATTCTGTCCTTCCTCGTCCCTTTTCTCCTAATCTGGAGGTGTGCAAGTCTCAGCTGTTAGTGGATGATGTTGTTGCTTCTTCTTTGGTTGTTGTTTCTACTGATCTAGAGGTGTATAGGGCTTAGCCATTGGTGGATGATATTGTTCCTCCGTCTCCTACCTTTTTTGAGTATGTTGTTCCTCTAGTTGTTAGAATTGTGAAAAACATGAGCCACAAGATCAAACAATGAATAACGACACCTTCCACACAAGAGATCTGTAAACAATATATGCAATATTCCTCAACAAGAAAAAGCTACAACAATGAACCTCGAGAATCTTCAAGGAAAATAAAAGTCCTCAAAGGTTGAGAGTTCTATCAAAGACATGAAATCTCAAGAGATTATACAATGAGGGTTAAGTTCTATATAGGAGAAACCCTAAATGATAAAGGGATTAGATCAGGACAAATGTCAACATCACATGTGATGGGACAAAATAATCTAATAATAGCCCACTTTAGTCAACATAGAAAATCACTTAGTTAATTGAATAAATAACTCCTAAGTTTAGCTTAAGTTCATGAGAATAAATTAGACTAATAATCAATTAAAGATTAATTAATTATTAGCTAATGCATGATTACTCTAACACCCCCCTTAAGATGAACTTATGGAGTAGCTAAAAACCCTAAAAATAATGCATGATGTGTCCCGAAAAATAAGGCTTGATGAGACCTACCCATGTACAAACAATAGATCTCTCGCAACTGGAGAAAAGGGGAAAACCACATGGGAAAAACTCCTCTCCAAAAAAGATAAAGGCGAATGAAGGAATGAAAAATCCTCCAAATCAAGGTGAAGGACTAAAAAGCCTCCAACTAAAATAATGTCCCAAAAAAGAGAGGAACATGTAGAACATCGTTGAAGCACGAAAAAGTTGTAGATTTTTGTCAAATGATGATTGATATGGTGCTAAAATGGAAAACCTCTAGAAATAGGAATGCAAGAGTGTCCATATGGTAAATGATCCATCTCACTAAAATGCATGGGTAACCAACCACTAATGTGCACGCTACATCCGACTAGTACATAGGAACAAGAACTGAATACATAGATCACTCCAAACTATGAAAATAAAGAAGCATTAGCACCAACAGTAGAAACCCTCCCATCATGCTGAAAAGGGAGAGACAAGATAGGTACATTGAAACTGTGTGAAACCAAAAAGTGCATGTAGGAGAAATAACCTACAAATAAAATGGTGTGCAAACTAAGGCACACACACATGAGGCAAGAATCACCAGGATTCACTGCAATCATAGAAGGGACACTCACTTGAAAAAGGTGTGATGGAAAATAAAAGGAAAACATCAAATCCCCCCATGGCACTTTATATCATAGTGTGAATACAAAAGACACAACAGGATGTGCAAAATCCCCAAAAAGTATACACCAGAATGACACAAAAGAGAATGTGCATGAAAAAGATGTCTACAATGCCCCAAAAGAATATAATACTAAAAATAGATGTAGAACAACCAAAAATGAGTCATCCCATGCAAATGAAAAGTTTCCAAGAGCTAAGATGTCCAAGTAATTCACCAGAGTGTGAAAACACAAAAAACTGAATAAAATGTACTTGGAGAGAAATATGGAAAAGTGCATGGATGGTTGTGAAGAGTTTTGAAAGACCGTCTTAATGCTACTAGAATCATGAAAATTGGAAAAATGAGTCAAAAGTTATGAGCTTGGGACTGAAAGCAACACCTCTAACTTCAAAAGGATGTAGAATGCACCAACAATAGAAATAGGTGATCTAAGACCCACACCATTGGAAAGTTGGTAGAACTAGTTTTTTGACGATATCTTGTTCGTCAAAATCTAACATCATATGCCTAAGTTATGGCCAAAAGAAAAGACACATATATTTAGGGCACAAAGAGGATTCTTGGGGGACCTGCCTTGTGGTCGTACCATTGATGTCAATGAAATATTTTGTAGAATATTCCCTTCATCAGGAAAAAAATCTAGTGGCCGAAAAACAAAATAGTTAACAAAATATTCATGTTTATGCACGAAATATTCTCTATTGGTCAAAAAACCCAGCGATGATGTCAATTGTCAAAAAAGTGGTGCGGCCGAGAAATAGTTTTCAGTTGCCGACAAATCTTTTTGCACTTCCGGTAAAATTTCAGCAATGGTGGTTGCGGCTGGGTAGCATTGCATAATATAGCGCCAAGCACTTTTATTTATTTATTTATTTTGTTTTGCATTGTATGACCCCTTAGGAAAATATTTTTTTTCCTCAAAAGCTCTTGACGATTAAATTGGACAAATTTATAGTCAAAATTTGTCCAATCGGCCTCCTAAACGCAACCGTGAGGTTATTTTTGGCCCAAAATACTCTAAAATCATAGCTACTCTCCATATAAAAAAGAACAACTGGTTCAAACCCTCGTAGATCTGACCTTAGGAATCCAAATCAGACCAAACAAAAGCCAAATCTAACTTTCTCGACATCTCTAAATCCAACGAAAGACTTTGTTTTGAGCATTTCTCTCACTCCCTCCTCTTTGGTTGAGGATATTAACTTGTATTAGGTCAGATTTTGGTTCCTTAAAGTCCTTTATTATAGGGGTGTGTCTATCATTTACCATAGATTTATCTTGGCTTTCAACATCCAAGTTTGCTTTGCTCTCTTTATGGTCAGGGCTATCCCTTTCAACATTCTATGAAGCAATTTTTATTTCATTGTCTATTTTAGGAAAGGGTCTATTAGGGTTTCTATAGAGGTTGGGGCAATTCTTATGAATGTTTCCCTCCCTCCTACAAAGGTAACAAGCATTTAATCCACCCAAGAACTCCAATGCACAAGTATGAAGACCATGATCTAGGTTTAACCCTAATGATTATGACACTTCAATCCTGGGATTCAACGAAACTAAAGCCTTGACATCCATATGCGAGAGCGAATCCTTGGCACTGTCAACTCTTATTGTTGTACAAACAATTGTCATTGCACCAAAAGATCAACTTGTTAGTGCTCGATACAACTACTAGAGTTAATGAATCTACAAGAGGCGGTTAAGCCATGTCATGAACTCGAGTGCTGCGCTACATAGCACAAGGAGACCAAGGGTGCACACTTTGCAATAATCCCCACCGAGCACAGGCGAGGGGTTTGAACTCGTGACCAAATATTTGATACCAATTGTTGTACAAATGGTTGTCGTTGCACCAAAAGATCAACCTATTAATACCCGATACAACCATTAGAGTTAATAAATCCACAGGAGGCGGTTAAGCCATGTCACGAACCTGATCGTTGTGCTACATAGTACAAGGAGACCAAGAGTACACACCTTGAAACAAGATGTTCCTTCAATTGGTAAATTCACATATTATGTTTTATTTATTGATGATTATAGTAGGACATGGGTGTATTTTCTAAAGAGTAAATCTAAAGTTTTAGTCGATTTAAAGAATTTAAAGCAATGGTTGAGTTACAGTTTGGAAAAAATAAAATGTTTGAGGACTAATAATGGCGGTGAATTTTTCTCTAATGATTTTGATAGATTCTGTAAAGATTGTGATATTCATAGACAAAAGACAACTCCATATTCTCCACAAAAAAATGGAATTGCAAAAAGAATGAAAAGAACATTGATGGATAAGGCTAGGAGTAGGTTAAGTGGTGCTGGTCTAGAACAAAGGTTTTGGGCTAAATCTATTGCCACTACTTGTTACCTGATTAACAGGTCTCCTACATTGGCTCTTGTTGATAAGACACCTATAGAGGCATGGTTGGGTCACAAGCCTTCATTAAGACATGATCTTCAAGTTTTTGGTTGTGAGGCATATGATGAGTCTAGTTTATGGTCTAATTTTGGGTAGAGTTTATGATTTAGTTGCTGAAGTTATCATGGACTTTGATTTTAAGTGTTAATACTTTTATGATATTTCCTCAAACTATAGACATTGGGCTTAATCGTATTTCTGCAAATCTTTAATGATAATGGCATGTTATATGGACTATCTATATTAATTTTGCATGTGGTTAATGAATGTTCTTTAAGGTGGTTAAAGATATGCAGTTATTGTGTGTACTAACATTACCATGCATATATAATTTGAGGATGCTAAATTGAGGAAGACACCACCAGCTGGGCACGCACCATAACATCTAGCAAGGGAATCGTTCAAAGGTCAAAGGAGGAGGACGACAAGAGATTCCCCATGCAAACTGAATGTAACCTGCCTTGTAGTGGTCTTTATTGATGTTGAGAAAATGTGCTCATTATTGCAGTGCTAAATCTATGGTTGGACATGCATGTCTGACTGAATTCCATGCATGTGTAACCGCCGCTCCACTTTCTCTGTTTTCCCTAAATGGCGTCCTCCCAATTCGTGGAGTTGACTACCTTGTTTAGTTGGTAGTGTAAATAAGGATCAAATGCTCCTTCTCTGAAGGTTTCACAATTTGATATTGTAGTTGCATTATTAAGATCTTCAACAATACAATTATGCTATTCTTTTCTACTCATGAATTCTAGTGAATGAAATGAAATTCTAAGTTTGAGCATCTGAATTCTCATTAGTTTTAGAGGATACTTATCCAAGGGGGGCCACTTGGTGAGTAATCTATCTTTTAGCTTAGTATTATTTTAGTATTACTTTCCGTTCAGTAATTACTTAAGAATCTGGCACCGACTGTTCCTATAGCCACTAGAATTCCATTATGTGACTGTTCCTGTAGCCAAAGCAGACATAGTAGTGTCTTGTTTTTTTGCTCAAAATTTCATTTTTGTAATGCATTTCATCTTGGTGTAGTTTTTGATTGATGATTAGCATTTATGTTATTCCTTTCTAAGCAATTTACTTTCAACATTGTGTCTTTCTTAGCTATAGAGTGAAAATGGCTACTTTGGGTTCCTAGTGCATATACTATGCTGACCCATTTCAAGTTCATGTCCTTGGGTTGACAAGTTAAATGCACCTTCATGATGATTGAAATAGCTATTCAGGTTAGATGTCCAATCTATGAATCACGGTTGTAAAGGCCTAGTTGTTAAATCATTGTAGGAGACCGATATTTTTGGCGTCGTTGTTGGGGATGGTGTCAAACTAGGAAGTTCTTTAGAGTCATTGATATTTTTCTTGCTGTAGTATTTTTGAAATTTGTTCTTAGCATACCCCTCATTTAGGAAGTAATGACCCCCTTATTCTTTACCAATTTTTTGTGTGAGCTGGCTGATAGTGAGTTGATACCGCATGCATAGAGGAAGGAGAAGAGATGCTTATGGGAGATTCCTTCCTAACAATCCTGATCCATTCTAGCTAGAAGAGCTTCTAAATCTGCCAAGGAACGAAGAAGAAGAAGAGACAAACCCCTTTGCTGATGCATTTCCTGATTTGACCAGTTTTGAAGCTTCCACCGAAGACCAAAATCAGTTTGAGAATCCCTTTGCTTGGGAAATCCATCAAGTAGGAATGGGTGATGCAAATAGAAATAGACCTAACCAACCAACTTTTCCTTTCCCCATTTCCCATCAGAATGAAGTTGACAATCTCAAAAATATCCCTGCTTCAGCCTTTCCTAAGTTTTATGGACTTGTTACAAAAGACCCTGATGCCTTCTTGTTCAAGTTTGATATACTTTGCAGGAGTTATGACTATACCACCGATGCCCATAGGCTTAAACTATTTCCTACCACTCTGAAAGAAGCTGCATTAAGATGGTTTATGAGCCTAGGAATAGATAATGTGGAAACTTGGGAGGACATGAAGACAAAGTTCCTTGAGAAATACAAGGAATATTGTAGGGGTAGTGACATGAGAGGAGATGACATTTTTAGGATGTAGCAAAAGGAGTTCGAGAGCCTGGAGGATTACATTTCAAGGTTTATGTTTTGCTTATAGAAATCTCCACACCATAGCCTCAACAAAGAATCCCAAAATTTGATTTTCTTAAGAGAAATCAATGAGAGTTGCATTGATGCCTTCGACCTGATGGAGGAGGAGATATCACCCAAGTTCCTTGGGAAGACATTAAGAAAATATGCCAGAACTACTCTAGGGAAGCTTCAAAGAAAGGGAGAGCTTAATAATCCTCTATGGGTAAGTCATCTACCAGTGGAGTCTCAAGGATGGAAATCACACATTTGCTGGCAGATTTCAAGCAAGACATCATAAACAATCTAGCTACTCAACTGGATACATTTCAGGCCAAGAAGAAACAAGAGGAGGCAAAGGCAATGTTGTTAGAGTATTGCCCCCATTGCATATAAAAGAAGGATTGCAGATGCAAGATGGTAGCTAATATTGAAAGCAAGTAGATTCCACCTGAGTTCAAACCAATCTAGATTGAAGAAGATCAAGTCTACTATGTTGCACAAAGGAGGCCTTGGGCTCTAAGACAAGGTATGCCACCGGATCAACTATCTTATGTTGGGCCATATTTCAATTCCTATTCATCTAGTAACTAATGGAAACCCCCATATCCATCCAGCTATGGAGGATATCCACTACATCCTTGGGGTAACCCTCGAAATGCTTGGCCCAATCATCAAAAATCTCCACCCCAGTGGTAGAAACCTTAGGGGAATTGGTAGCAATATCAAGGGGACTGTTAGCCACCTCCAGGAAATTGGCAGCAAACAAATCAATGGAGGGGAGGACGACAATGGCCAACCCAGACAACCAGTTACATGTAGCCACCTTCCCAGCTCCAACAACCTGCTATAATGCCTCCACCTACTAATTCAAGCTCAAATACACCTAAACCCACTCAGCTACCAACTTAGCCCACACCCAATCCAAATAAAAAACCACAACAACAACATGTATACTCTGTCGATTCAAATCAATTCCCTGCATATGTTGTGAGTGTAAGTGACATCCACTTGCGTTCAGGAACTACTTTTCCAGCCCCTTCCAAGCCCATTATCATTGAGCTTCCTGTGGAAGAGGAAGAGGAACCTCTGAATGATCCCATTCAACAAAGTGCACCTAAAAATCCTGAACCAGTCCCAACCAAGTAGACTGAACAAGAACCACCATTTCCTCAGAGATTGGAAGTTGCCAAGAAAAATGAAGAAAAAGAGGATACAACTTTTGACATCCTGGATCAACTGAAGCATATATGTGGAAAAATTCCTCTATTCTAGGCCATAAAGGACGTCCCAATCTATGACAAGGAAATCAAGGAAGCATGCCTCAATAATTCAGGCAGGAAAAAGAAATACCTAGCTACAGTCCATGTGGTGGGATAGCTAGCTAACATCATGCTTGGAAAAGTGACTATCCCTAAATACAATGACCCAGGTAGTCCTGTGGTAGCAGTTGTTATAAATGAGATCCAAATAAAGAATGTACTGATTGATTTAGGAGCAATAATAAATGTAATGACCAAGGATATCCTACAACAACTAAATGTTGTAAGCATGAGATCTACTCCTATTGTCCTGCAGCTTGCTGATAGTTCTATCGTTAATCTTGATGGTATAGTGGAGGATCTTGTGGTAGTTCTAGACTTTTGGAGTACCCAACAGACTTCATGATTCTTTCTCCTAAAGTTACACTAGGTGGGTATCCCATTATTATTGGAAGGCCATGGTTAGCAACTGCAAATGCATATATTGGATGACGGTCAGGTGACATGACCATTTCAGATGGGAAGAGCACCAAAAATTTTGTTCTTTATCCTCTTGCTCAGCCATCTCATGATGAGGGTGATCCCATATGGCCACATGTTGGTGAAGAGGCCGAGGAAGTTAATTTCATGGTGCATCTTATGATGATAGGCATAAGCTCTTTTATGCAACTTCAAGATGAGGATGAAGTATTGGCTAACATCATTCATAATCATTGCGAAGTGGAAGAAGCATCATCTTCTCATTTCGTTGTTCCAGTCAAGACACTTTTTCCTACTCTTCCTGCAGACGTTCTTCCTGCAACCACTCTTTTTGCAGCCACTCTTCCTGTAGTTGGACTTCCTAGAGCAACATGTATGTCCCATGCATTGCTGCCATATGAACTAAAAGTACCATACGCTAATGAAGCAACCATGATAGAGTTAACTACACAAGTGTAGGTGTCAGAAGGAAAATATCTTAATGTTAACAACAAACTGAGTGAAGAACAACAATTGTTATTGACAAACTTATTAAGGACCCACCAGCATGTATTTGTGTGGGATTATCATGATATGAAGGGATTGGACCCTAAAATTTGCACACATAGATTTTACATTAGAGATGATTGCACCCCAGTGAGACAGCCACAAAGAAGAATTAACCCTGCATTGAGAGAAATTGTAAAAGGGGAATTGCAGAAATTGCTAGATACATAATTTATCTACCCCATTTCAGATATCCAGTGGGTGTCTCCATTGGTGATTTTTCCCAAGAAAGGAGGGAAATGGTGAGTTTGTGTTGATTATAGGGAACTTAATGCTGCCACCAAGAAGGACCATTTTCCCTTACCCTTCATAGATCAAGTTTTGGACACACTTGCAGGAAAGCAATACTTTTCTTTTCTAGATGGATTCAGCGGCTACAACCAGATCCAAATTGCATGAGAGGACCAGGAGAAGACCACTTTTACATGTCCATAGGGGACCTATGCCTACTTAGTACTCCCATTTGGCCTATGCAATGCACCTACAACCTTTCAGAGGGCATTCATTAGCATATTTTTAGATATCTCTCTTGATTGCATGGAAATTTACATGGATGACTTTACCACTTATGGTGCTGATTTCAATCAGGCGTTGGAGAATCTCAGGAGAGTCCTATGGAGATGTGAAGACCAAAATCTATCCTTAAATAGTGAAAAGTGCTTCATGATGATGCAAGAAGGTGTAGTCCTTGGCCACTACATCTCCCACAAAGGAATTCAAGTAGATCCTGCAAAGATTGAGGTGATCACAAATCTGCCCACATCTGCAAAACAAAAGGATGTTAGGAGTTTCTTGGGCCATGCAGGATATTATAGGTGTTTCATCAAGGATTTCAGCAAAATAGCAACACCATTGTATACTCTTCTCACTAAATATGTTGAATTCCAGTGGACTGAAGCTTGTGACAAGGCATTTTCTAACTTGAAGGTAGCCTTGACTCATGCTCCTGTACTCAAAGGACCTAATTGGGAGCTTCCTTTCCACATCCATACAGATGCATCAAATTATACCATAGGAGCAGTCTTAGGACATAAAGGAGCTATTGAAAATTCCATTTATTTTATCAACAAAAATTTGCAGGAAGCTAAATTCAACTATACTGTGACAGCGAAAGAAATGTTAGTAGTAATCTATGCCTTGAACAAATTAAAGCATTACATAACAGGTTACCAAATCTTTGTGCACATTGATCATGCAGCCATTAGGTATCTCATGAATAAACCTCTGATCTCTGGTAGGCTGGCAAGATGGTTATTGTTGATGCAGGAGTTTGACATAACCATTGTGGATAAACCAGGAAAGGCCAATGTTGTTGCAGATTTTCTTTCAAGGCTAACTACATCAGGGGATAATCAAGCCATAGATGACTCTTTTCATGATGATTATCTATTCTCTATCAGTGTACAAACACCTTGGTATGCTGATATAGCCAATTATCTAGTCACTGGTAGAGTTCCTCCTCACTTCTCTCCAAAGGAGAGAAGGGAACTCATTGAAAAATATTTTCCTTTCTCATGGATTGTTGGATGCTTTTTTATACTGGAACAAACCATGTCATGAGAAGATGTGTGAGAGAAGATGAGACATTTGACATTTTTCATGCATGCCAAAATGAACCATGTGGAGGACATTTTGCAGCCAAGAGGACAACAATGAAGATTTTGAACACAAGATACTATTGGCCAACACTCCACAAGGATGCAAGAAGGTATACAGGAAAATGTGACAAATGTCAAAGAATGGATAGGCCAACAAAATCTGATGAGATGCCACTTTACCCTCAGGTAGTAATTACTCCCTTTGACAAGTGGGGATTGGATTTTGTAGAACCCATTGACCCTGCATCAAATGGTAAGTCTTATATCCTGGTATGCTCTGATTATGTAACAAAGTAGGTAGAAGTTAAGGCCATGAAGCATGCAAGAGATAACAAGGTTGCATAATTTCTTTATGAGGAGATCTTCACAAGGTATGGAGTTCCAAGAGAGATAGTGACTGATCAAAGGGCTCAATTCACATCAACCCTTCTTGCAACACTAGTCAATGAGTACAACATAAGACACAAGAAGTCTATTCCTTATCACCCCCAGGCCAATGGCCAAGTTAAGGTGACCAATAGAGAAATTGAAGCTATTCTGACCAAAATAGTAGCTATCCACATAAAGGATTGGGAAAAAAGATTACCAGAAGTTGTTTGGACCTACAAAACTACCTAGAAAATAACTACAGGCTTCACTCCATTTGAGTTGCTATATGGAAAGAAAACCATGATGCCCATTAAATTTGAACACAAGACTCTTAGGACTACAGTAGATTTGGGGATGGATATCTCTGAGGCACAGAGAGAAAGAATCATGCAGCTAAATGCTTTGGATGAGATGAGTAGAGAAACCCTGCATCACACAAAGGTAGTGCAGAATCAGAGAATCAAATGGCATGGAAAATTCATCAAGGACAAGAAATTCCAACCAGGAGATTGGGCCCTGCTCTATGACTCAAAGTATCAGGACAATGCAGGAAAATTACAAACAAGGTGGCTAAGACCATACGAGGTTGTTGAAGTATTCCCTAATGGTGTTGTACAACTCATCACTATTGAACCAATCAGATTTAAGTTGCTTGTCAATGGTCATTACCTCAGATTGTATCACAAGCCAACTTCCAAGGAGGAGTTCCTATAGCAATTCACTTAGCATGCAACACCCGAAGGAAGTGGACCTAGTGTCCCTCCTTTTGGCTAATTAAGGTGTGTACTTGTCATAATAAAGACTTCCACTTCCGTGGGAGTCCATTTCTCCACTTCTCCACCCATCCGCCCATCCATCTCCACCTTTCTCTCTCTTCCATCACTTCACTTCATTCCACTTCACCTCATCCCACCTCATCTTCATTAATTGCTATATCTTAGTTGTCCTTAAGTGCATTCATTTAATCACTGTACGTTAGTATGGACGTTCACCATAGCATGCCAATATTCCCTACCCTATCAAATCATCATCCCCGCATGCCCAAATTTAGGTTGGCAGGGGGAGGAAAAAGATGTGAATATTTTTCCCATGTGTCAGTCCATGTTGGTTTACGTCAGCAAAATTTAAATTGAGCCGATTTGAAATCTGAGTGAGAGGATGACTCACATGTGTGAGGTGACACCAACTGTTGCCACCATTTCTCTCCATCATAGCTTTCCTTTATTACTCTTTCCTTGCTATTATTGACCCGGTCATATCTCAAGTTGCAAACAAAAGGTAAATTAGAAAGGGAAAATTCAATTGACATTGGCATTGGAAATTTAGCAAGTGTTGCAAGAAGGTGAATTTAGTTTTCAGATGAGAATTGCGGGAAGGAATCGCAGAGTGTTTTTTTGATTGTAGATAATGGGAGGTGGGTTAATTCAAAATGAACCTATAGTGCACGATGTATTACTATAGGATGCACCTTGCTTGGCTGAATTCAGAAACTGCGGGTGGATAGACTACTTCCTGAAGTTGGATGATTTCGATGAAAACATTGCACTAGAATTTGCCCAGACATTGTCTGAAGGGAAGGCCATGGTAAAAGGACTAGAGATCATAGTGACTGAAGAAAGAATTGTAGAACTTATAGGGTAATTACCTGCTGATGGTGAAAATTACCTTGCTTCCAGAGATGCTAGATCAGCCAGGGCTGAATTTACAGAGCCAAACGACCCTCCATTGAGCATCGATATATAGGGTGCGAAGAGAATGTATCTACCTGAGCCATGGAATCAGATAGTTGTTTATGTCATAAAATACATCACTTGTGAAGGTCACCAGTCAAATTTGCATTCTGTGCACTTCAAGATTTTGAATCATATGAGGCATGGAAGGAGGATGAATATGTCAAACGTGCTATACAACCTTCTTTCAATAATGGCGGCTGAGACTCAGAAAGGTAGGGACAATTTCATTTCCCACCATTGTCTGATTAAATTGTTAGTTGAAAAGTATTTGCATGATGTGTTTGGAATGACCTGGGAAGAATTCATAAAAATTGATCAAATGAGACTTGAGCATTTGCAACCTAGGTTTTTACCTCAAACTCGTAGGTCTAGCAAGAGATTGAGCATGACTGAAGCCACTCTTGGTGCTTCAACCTCTGGCACAGGCCATAGTGTAAACCCTCCTACACCAGAAGAAACCATAGAAATTAGCTCTTCTGGGACAGAGAACTCAGACAAAGAAAGTTCTTCCCTTGAATCTGATGATGATGTTCCACTTGGCATTCTAATGAAAACTAGGGCACAAAAGAGAGGTAGAAATGAGAAAAGGAAAACGAAAAGGCAGCCGACAAAAAAGGAGGTGCCAAGCTCTAAGAAGAGAAAGGCTGACATTGTTAATCGCACAACCAAAGGAAAACATGAGAGCCCTCCTAGGAAAGCAAGACTAGTCGGTCTAGCCTTTGGTATGCCTCCGCAGGAAAGCCAAAATCTAGAGAAATATCACAGGGGGACACAAAAGCTCCAATGGGGCAAGAGAATGTCGAGGAAGAGGATATATTTAAGACAACAGTAAACATAACATTGGTTGATCTTGCTAACATTGCAGAACAAGTGGAAAACCAAGAGTATGCGGAAAATCAAGATTTCCTGCAGCAAGAGGTCCTGTAGCAAGAGATCCTACAACAAAAGTTAGAATGGGAACAAGAGCAAGAGTCCCTGCAACAACATCAAGAATTGGGAGAACAATCAGTACCCCTACAACTAGAATTGGTGGGATAGCTTGAATCCTTGCAGTTAGTACCATGTGAAGAGCAAGCATCAGTGCCAGGAAAGATGCTGGTAGGAATACATAACCCCCCTAATTTTTCAATGCACAAGGTAGCTATGCATTTATGGAAAGAGATGCAAAGAAGGGAAGAAGAATGGAAGGAGGAAAAACACAGATTGAAAAAGGAAATTCAAAAGAGAGATGAGGAGATTGAAGACAAGGATGCAGAAATTGCCACCTTAAAGAAGAAGGTGGATGATATGGCAGCTTTGGTACCACATATTTTAGAGTGTAGGACCCCTCTAAGGGTCTATGCTCTGCATTTGAAGGAGAAATATCTTTCTTCTAGGCTAGCAAGAATTGTCTCAGGTTTGAACCCTTCCATTGAGACCCCTACTGAATTTTTCAATGCTTATCGGATTGCTTCCCCTGAAATGGAAAATTTGTTGTGTGAGTTTTATTTGCATAATTATGCTGTAACTCAAGACCATGATTGGAATCCACTGTTGTATGTTGGGGATGTCCAATTAAGGGAATTTATGTCCTGGGTGCAAAATGAGATTAGTTGGGGACATCAATATGGGGCTTATAAGCAAATGGAATCCAACATCCCCTTGTCCATTAGGTTTGAATCAAGGAATCCAAGGGATATTTTCAGGGAATGGGACATAATGCTTTTCAAACCTAACTATGGTAATAGGATTATGCCTTGGATAGAAGCAGTTTATAGTGAATATGAGGCAAAGGCAAAAGAAAAAGAGGAAACTATGAATAGATACCTCTCACAAAGATGGAACAACCTAACTGATGATCTCAAGTATGTTGAGCCTCATTCCATCAAGAACTATGTTGCAGCTCTTAAAATAATTGACAAATATATTCACATTGGAAGGAAAAAAGGGTGATTCTGGCTTCCCCTGACTTTTCAACCACCCATCCTAATGTGGCCTATACTAAATTTCAGGTTCTACCAATATGATATTGTTGCAGAGAGACAAAGATGGAGCAGATTGGACAGATTGGGAGGATTCTATTAGGACCCTGATTCACGCACATCGCACTCTGATGTGGGACAGTTGTCAGTTGCAAATTTCAGAGCATTAACCAAGTAGAAGAACAACCCTTCCCCTACAGGAGGACCAACAAAAACTTAGGTTGGGGGGAGTGATGAGTCTAGTTTATGGTCTAATTTTGGGTAGAGTTTATGATTTAGTTGTTGAAGTTATCATGGACTTTGATGTTAAGTGTCGATACTTTTATGATATTTCCTCAAACTATAAACATTGGGCTTAATCTTATTTCTGCAAATCTTTAATGATAATGGCATGTTATATGGACTATCTATATTAATTTTGCATGTGGTTAATGAATGTTCTTTAAGGTGGTTACAAATATGCAGTTATTATGCGTACTAACATTGCCATGCAAATATAATTTGAGGATGCTAAATTGAGGAAGACACCACCAACTAGGCATGCACCATAATTTCTAGCAAGGGAATCATTCAAAGGTCAAAGGAGCAGGACGAAAGGAGATTCCCCATGCAAACCGAATGTAAACACCTTGTAGTGATCTTTATCGATGTTGAGCAAATGTGCCCATTACTACAGTGCTAAATCTGTAGTTGGACATGCATGTCTGACCTGATTCCATGCATGCGTAACTGCCACCCCACTTTCTCTTTTTTCCCTAAATGGCGTCCTCCCAGTTCGTGGAGTTGACTGCTTTGTTTAGTTGGTAGTATAAATAAGGATCAGATGCTCCTTCTCTAAAAGTTGCACAATATGATATTGTACTTGCACTCTTAAGATCTTCATCAATACAGTTATGCTATTCTTTTTTACTCATGAATTCTAGTGAATGGAATGAAATTCTAAGTTTGAGCATCTGAGTTCTCATTAGTTTTAGAGGATACTTATCTAAGGGGCCCACTTGGTGAGTAATCTATCCTTTAGCTTAGTATTAGTTTAGTATTACTTTTTGTTCAGTAATTAGTTAAGAATCTGGCACCGACTGTTCCTACAGCCACTAGAATTCCATTATGTGATTGTTCCTGTAGCCAAAGCAAAGAGAGTAGTTTCCTGTTTGTTTGCTTAGATTTTCATTTTTGTTATGCATTTCAGCTTGGTGTATTTGTTGATTGTTGATTAGCATTTATGTTATTCTTTTCTAAGTAATTTACTTTCAGCATTGTGTCTTTCTTAGCTATAGAGTGAAAATGGCTAATTTGGGTTCCTAGTGCACATACTGTGCTGGCCCATTTCAAGTTCACGTCCCTGGGTTGTCAAGTTAAATGCACCTTCATGATGATTGAAATGGCTATTCATGTTAGATGTCCAATCTCTGAATCACGGTTGTAAAGGCCTAGTTGTTAAATCATTGTAGGAGGCTGACAACATATACATATGTTCCAAAGGAGAAGTGAATAGAGTTGGAAAAAAAGGTTGTGAAATGTATCTTCATCAGATACAGTTATGGTGTGAAATGATACAAGTTTTGGGATTATATTGCACAAAAGGTAATATATAATAGAAGTGTTATTTTTAGAGAAACTAAGCCTTTTTTGTTACATTGTAGCCAAAACAAAGTAAACAGGAAGATGTGATTCAACTTCCTTCTACACCTAAGAAAGTTGAATCGAGGCCCATGGATAGACAAGAAGTTGAGGAGAGATCATCTAGCTCTGAATCTTCAAAAGAGGAGGAAAAACCTCCAACTCAGCTTATTCATAGGTCTACAAGGCATAGACAACCACCTGAAAGGTATTCACTTGATGATTGGAGATGTATTTTTGCTTTGAATACTAACATTGATGAACCTAGACCGGTAGAATATGCATTAGGTATGAATGATGCAAAATCTTGGAAGATTGCTATGGATGAAGAAATGACAGTTTTGAAAAAGAATGATACATGGGATATTTTACCATTGCTCAAGGGAAGAAAATCCATTGGTTGCAAATGGGTGTTCATGAAAAAGATTGGTTCAAATGGAGGTATTGAGAAGTATAAAGCAAGGTTGGTTGCGAAAGGTTACTCTCAAGTTGAGGGTGTTGATTATAGTGAGATATTTTCTCCTATTGTAAAAATGAAATCCATTAGATTTTTGCTTTTTATTATTGTTGCTTATGATTTAGAGGTTGAGCAAATGGATGTGAAAAATGCTTTCCTTCATGGTGACTTGGAGGAGGATATTTATATGACATAGCCAGAGCACTATGTGGTGAAAGGTAAAAGTAAATTGTTTTGCAAATTGAAGAAATCTTGTATGGCCTAAAACAAAGTCCTAGGATGTGGTACCAAAAATCTGATACATATGTGTTGAGTTTGGGATTTGAGCATTCTAAATTAGATCATTGTGTTTATTATAAAACCGATGGTGATTGTTTCTTGTTTATTGCATTATATGTTGATGCTATGTTATTTATTGGTAAAGGGAAAGGTATGATTTCAAAAGTGAAATCTCAACTTGCTGCTAAATTTTAATGAAAGACCTTGGTGCAACTAGACACATTCTTGGGATGAAAATTAGAAGAGATAGATTGAACAAAAATCTATGGATTGGTCAAAGTAATTATGCCAATTCAATTGTATAGAGGTTTGATATGCAGGATTGTGGAGGTCATTGTGTGTTCCTTTTTCAGCTAGAACAAAGTTATCTATTTCAGATTGTTCAATATCCCCATCAGAGATGGAAGACATGAGTAGACTGTCTTACTAGAGTGAAGTTGGAAGTTTGATGTATGAAATGGTTTGTACTAGACCAAACATTGCCCAATAAGTGGGAGTTCTTTCCAGATATATGTCTAATCTTGGTAGAGTTTATTGGGATGTAGTTAAAAAAGTCTTCAGATATTTGTGTGGTGCCTCAGAGTATTCCTTGTGTTATCATAGTAATTTTATTGAAGATGAGATTTCCCTTAATATTCATGGTTATGTGGATTCATATTGGGCAGGTGATGTTGATAATAGAAGATCCACCAATGCATATGTCTTTAATTTACTTGGTGGTGTAATTATTTGGATGAGTAAGTGACAAATTGTGGTTGCTTTGTTCACTACTGAAGCCGAGTATATGGCAACTACTCATGCTTGTAAAGAAGCTGGATTTTGGCTTAAGAGACTGTGTTTAGATATTGGAATAAAACAAGGTGTAGTGACAATTTATTGCAACAACCAGAGTGCCATATGTCTAGCTAAGATCCCAAAATTTCATGCCAGGACCAAGCACATTAATGTACAATATCATTTTATTAGAGATATGGTCGAAGATGACAAGGTGAAGCTAGTTAAGGTAGAGACTTTGATGAATATTTTTGATTCTTTAACTAGGCCTATGGGCACATAAAATTTCAGATGGTGTTTGGAGTATATAGGCCTTTCTACCCCTATAAATTAAGAGATGATGTTTATACTCCCTCTCGTTGCTCTTGCAAGGTGTTCAACAAGTGGGAGATTTATTGGAAAAATGTGTCTCAACCTTGCAATTATATAAGGTTTATTGTCAATAGGTAAGTGCAAGAGGGTGCAGGGGGTATGCCCCTACAAGGCTCAGGGGGCTCATCCCCTCAGTAGGGGGTCCAGGGGTCATGTGCCTTGACAAGGTTTTGGGGTAGTGCCCCCAAAAGCCACATTTTATGTATATTTTATTATTGTAAATTTGGACTATTCACCATTAGGTCTCAGATATGATGGTTGATATTTTGTTGGCTTAACTTGCCTTAGAAGACAACCCTATTTTATGAGGGTGTTGTATTACGGTTGTGTATTGTGATGTATTTTGAGAGTTTGATAGAAGTCATGTTGCCTTTGGATCTCTGGTTGGTGATACTCCCATGAGAAGCTTGCTCTGCAAGTATATTGTAATCTTTGTGATTTCTGAATAATATATTGAGTGACTTTTAGAGAGTGGAGTTTTTCTCTCAAAAGGGTTTTCCCCACATAAATCGATGTGTTGTGGTATGAATGATATTTATGTTTAAGTTTATGTAACTATTTTAAAGATCCATAAAGTTTTGCATTATTCTCCTCTCAATATTAGTGTAAGAAGTTGTTCCGCTACCTTACCTTCCTTACACCTACAACTCAATAGGTTGGATGAGATTAATATAGAATAAATTCAACACTTATCCAACAACAAAGTAAGAAATGACATAATAAATGTTCACATACTCACCAATCAATTCAAGTAAAGGGATTGAGCCCTATTGTATGATTATAAGTACTAATATTTTAGAGGTGAGCTACACACAAGATGGCTAGTACCTTATGAAATCCCAAGTATTCAATAATGGAGTAGTACATCTATTACCATTTTATGGGAGCAAGAGATAACTCTTATTCAATGTGAATAGACTAAGAGTATACCATAATCCAACATCAAAAGAGGGATTCACAAAAGAGCTATAAACACTTATTGAGTTCTATAATTTGGAAGACCTTTATTCCATGGATGTAGAGCTCTAACCCCTATTTTGTAGACCATGATAAATAAATAAAAATAATAAATAAAATAAAAAAGGAGAAGGATTGAAAACAAAAAATGGTGATCCTCTTTAGAAGGAATAAAACTAGAAATGGGAGTTATTTTTCAATGCAAAATAATATAAATAAGAGAGCAATAAACAAGGATGAGAACAAAAAAACCCTTTCTTCAATGTTTGAAATTAGCAAGTAACTGTTATGGAATAATAAATGTTATAATTTTACAAGGCTTCAAAGTTGTATAATTGTGTAGGAATGTTTTCCCAATTAGAAATAAATTTAAATTCATCATTTTATTTTGTCTTTAAATAGTTGATTGAGTTGTTAAGGAATGCAATAAACTTCACCAAAGGTTCGTATGTATGTCAAAGTTCTCAATAAGATTGATGTGACTCTTTTTTACATTGGTGGCATCTTGTAATCATTAGAAATAGGGACATTTAATTGTGCATCACCTCAACTCCAAGAAAGGAAAATCTTGGATATTATGGTAGCACACTCTTCATTATGGTTCATTACGACAATGTACTTTCCATGAGTGATCATGATGATTGAAAAATGGATGACCTATCACATAGCTATTGATGTCCTATCATCATAGTTGTTACAAAATACATTCAATTTTATGCATTCAAATAACATGAAAAAATAATTGATATCATTTGAAGCCAAAATAATAGCTAAATTATAAATTTTAGAGCCTATCCTATAGCAACAACTATTGAGTCATCCAACATTTTAGTCCTTAGCATTTTAGAGCTTTAATTCCTCAATTACTATATAGAAAGAGGTGACCATTGAACTAACAACTATGTAAAAAATCAAAATTCTAAGCTAGAGAACCCAATGTTTGAAGTTTTGATGGTAGAGACATTTTCTCAAGATTGATCATTAAATTTTCTTCAAAATTTTAAAGGATATGAGTAGAATTTGGTGGAGAAATTTGTTCATAATTTTTGAGAAGGGAGATTATCTCTCCTACAAATTTAAGATGAAATCTAAAATGACAAGAGTAATCATCACCTTCATCCAATAACACAAGCATTCATGGATTGATGTAAGGTTCATGTCTTCTCTCATCCTAATTCTAGCTCATATTTGGACCTCAATAGAATAGACTTCACCTCATAAATTTTAGAAATGACATGACACAAATTCAAATCATAAAGGCTATGCAAAAGCACAAATACATGTAGAGTATAGGGTGGGTGATTAAGACCACAAAAAAATTCATGAGGAGAAGACAATTGTGAAGGAGGAGGATGCACAGTCTATGCCATTATGATATGGATTATCATATGTGTGGGGGGATGATGAGACAAAATAATGTCTCATCAACTACCATAAGAAATTATATTTTTTGTTAAAATAATTAATATGTTGAACTTAATTGTAGGACTAATAGCTCATAACTATTTAAAGGTGAAATATGTGATGTGTTTATGCTTATTTCTTCTTGATGTTTAAATAGGCTTACATGATCATGCAATATATTATTTTTTGTATATGCTCATGTCTTTTTGTACCAAATATAAGGTATTGATAAGAACAAAAGAATATGGAGCTAAGATATTAGCCTCAAAGCATTTTGAAGCCTTCCAAAGTTGCCCACATAGTTACGACCAACTCTAGAATGGACTAATAGTTGGCTTTGAAATTGAACATAGTCAACTCCAAAATCGTCCAACTTGCTTCAAAATATGTTGAATGAGGATGAAATTAACTTAGGTTGATGATGGATAGGATTTGACACCTATCCTACACATCTATCAAGGATATTAGCAATGAAATATCTATAATTGCATATTTTATGAGACACTATCTTTAAAGAGTTCTTTTTGTTAGTGTGAAAAGTGTCTCTATGTATCTAGTCTCCTTTTATCTAGTTCCTACACCTAGTATTCCTATTCATACTAGGTTAAGTTCACTTAGTGGTTTTGTAGACACTAAAAATTGTCACAGGCTTGCGATTTCTAAATTCTCGATCATTTCCCCTTTTATCTTTGATAATTAAATAATTTTAATTATTTAATTATTTTCTAAAGTCATAATTCTTCTAGATTAATTAAATAATTTTAATTATTTAATTAATTCATCTTTTATCTTTATTCCTCCTTGATTAATTAAATAAATTTTAATTACATCACTAATTAAATCATCTTCTTTCTAAAATTAAATAAATTCTTATTTATTTAATTTTTATCCACTTTCCACTATAATTAAATATTTATTTTAATTATTTAATTATTCATCTTTTCTCCCCTAAATTAAATAAATTTTATTTATTTAATTTGTTCCACTCTCTTGAATTTTGAATTAAATCATTATTTAATTCAAAATGATTCCTTTTGTCACATTCCTCTATAATTAAATAATTATCTTAATTATTTAATTATTCATTGGCCACCTAAATTAAATAATTTTTATTATTTAATTTCTCCTATCACCTCTTTATCTATGCCAATCTTATCATCCACATCAAATCTTATCTCTTGACATCTCATTTAATCCTAGCCCTTGATTGAATTATCTCATAATTCAATCTCAACCCTTCATCCTTATAATTTTCTCTAATTTTGCCCTAACCCTATTTCATATTACAACTTTCAATCTTGGCCATTGATTCAGACATTTCCTATAAATCAACCCTCTCATAAGCCATTTGGGGGGTTGATTCTTCAAGTATCCTTATGTTGCCAAAATCATTCTTGAATCATTCATCCATTTCTATCTATCATCATTCATCTAACATCTCCAGCTTAATGTTATGCTGTTGAATTGAGCAACCAACATATCAAATCAATTGAATAATTCATCCATCATTGTCTCTATTTGAGGTATTGAAGATTTGGATTAGGTAATGCATGTTATTGTTTTATCATTTTTATTTTATCCAAATTTTTCATATACAAGTTTAGTTGTCTCACCTCATAAACACTTGACACATGCCTTCACACTTGTCCTAAGTGTTCTACATGTGTCACATCTCTTGGAGGGTTAGTCAGTATTTTTGTTTCTCCTTCCTACTTCCTCCCCCTATATAAACAAAGAGTGATCATTGTATCTACACACATTCTATGATATTTTATTGTCATATGAATTGTGCTTGATTTATTTTTTGGAAGTTTGAATTCCAATCATTATTTGCTGCTCCAACATGCTATTAGAGTTATGAGAGCACATTGCTTCCCATATCAAGGTGACTCCTGCACATAGTCCTATCAACAAAACATCATAGAGCCAAACAAACATTGCCATTGTGTTTGAAAGACTTGAGAAATGAAGAAATACCTTTTGTTTCATCAAATTTTTAATTTTTTTTAAATGCTTTTGACCCGGGGCTATGAACCAGTGAGGTTACAAACGAGGGACCTCATCCCCAATTTAAATTTTAATTTTTAAACAAGCTTTGACCCTGGCTATGAACCGCTGAGGTTACAAATCCAGGGACCTCATCCCCAATTTAAAATGGCATGAGCTGGTTTCTGAGTTCCTGCCTGCTCCTGTCTTGGTTCGACTGAGGCCCTGATTCTACTAATGCTAGTGGTTTGGTGTGAAGTCGCCTCATCCCTAGAGGACTAGTTCTTGCCTCACGCCTCTTTCTGGACCCCAACTTGGCATAAATGTAAGACCAAGGCAAGGACTAGTTGGGTGTTGGGCTGGGTCACGGGGATACCTCTGGGGTCATCAAACAATAAAAAATTCAACAATAACACCCTAGTGGGGTTTGAACCTTGATGGAAAGAATAATACCACGACATAACCATCATACTATACCACTATTGGCAATACCAACATTTCGCCAATTTTGATAACTTCAATTTTTTGCAAATTTTGACCCTATGTATTGTATGATAATTTGTTAAAAAATCAATTATTTTTAGCGAGAGCCAATATGTCATCATTTGACCTATTTGTAAGCATAATTTGGCCTATTCGACCTATTTGGATGATTTTTTGGTTTTATTTGTGCATGGCATATTGTATCTACCTAATTTTTATTAACCTGTTTCTGCCACAAAGACTATGCCTCAAATAAGTCACCTGTCTGTGTGGTTGCATCGAAGCCACCACATCTATATAGGGTGTTGAAGCCGTCAACTAGAGCATACAAGGCACACAACAAGGAGGGCTACGTGATGCTTTGTTCTTCCTGAGTGTGCTCCTGATGCGAGCTTGCAGAGGTGGAAGATAAATCTAGGCGGCTTCATATACTCTCTAATGTGAAGAGGAGGCATACATGCACAAACAAAAATTCATGCACAAAGCTGCAAAGGAAGCATATTGGATAGGGGATGGTCGCCTTCTAAAGATAATATCTTGGACACCCTTTCCTCTGTGCTAGAAATCTCCATGCGGCCTTATTTTTTGGCAATGCTCGGCCTTTGAGTAGTGGTCGGTGGATACACAAGGGGGTAATCCAAGCCTACCCAATGTGGGCTTCTGCATACTAATCGGCCTCCTCACATCTGCGAGCCCTTGTCTACATGCAATATACCAGACGTGGACTTTGCATACCATGCAACCACCACCTCCCATGGTGCCTACCAGTCTCCATGCATGCCCCCACAACAGGGACCTCCCACACGACCTCCATTCAGTTTTTTTTGTAGGACAAAGCCCCACACGAGCACACAATCCTCTGCATACGACATCCAACTTATATAAAATCTCCAATGCAATCTTTTTGACAAAGCCTCTTTTGCACTCTACGCCATATGCCCTTAATTCACCCCTTTAAGCCTCCACGTGGTCTTCATAGGGGTCGACTTCATCATCATAATCGGTCAAACCCACTGTGTGGACATTTGACTACTCCCAACTGGCTACCAAACATTTTGGCAGTCACATTGCCTGCACGATCTCCACCGACGCCGCCAATCCATAGTTCAAGGCTTGTAATTTTCCACTTGGGCTTAGTATTAAGTTTTTAATGCATTGTCACCACTAACTATAGTTGGAATTTATATACAAGTTAATAGTTTTTATCTATTAGTGATTTATATTTGATCATTAGCAATTACTATTGGCCTTCAATTTTTTGCTAGCTATTAGGAGTTTGTTCTTATCTGTCGGGTTTGATATGATGTCAAATAACTTTTAAATGTTTGTAAGGGGGTCTTTTTTTCATTTTTGCATAACTTGCAAATGAGGAATTAAAATTTCAAGTATGGATAGTTGACAAAAAAAAAATCTGTTCTAGAGACTTTAGTGTCGAGACAATTTGGATTGTATTGTTTATTAGTACTTTTTACTCTCCAAAGTCATAATTTTAAGCAAATTTTGATGGGGCATAACTTTCATTCCAATTATCAAAATTTTGCAAACTCTTTTTTGATACATATCATAATTTAGAAAGGAATTCAATTTTTGTTGTAATTTGAAGATTTGGATTGCTCATTTTGCAAAAAATGTAAAAATCACTGTGCATTATAAACAATCTATTTGGCATCCAATCTTCACAAAAGTTTTAATTTTCTTGCACATTGTTTTTGGGGGCCTATGTTTCAATATTAGTCATTTTGGGTGGTTATACTTGCATTTCACATTCATATTTTGATTAATTAGACCATGTCTAAAAAATGCAAAATGAAACGCACATATTGTGGGAGTAATCAACATATGGATGAGTTTTGTACTCATATCTCACATTCTCTCATCCAAATCCTTTTCAAGATCATGAAGCTTGAATCACATGTTGCTACATCTAAATATCGTGTTGACTCATTCATGAGTTCTCATGATTCTTTGCATCATGACATTGCTATTGCCATTCTAGATACACCACATTGGGACACATATCTATCAAACATCACATATTCGTTTATAGAATCCCACCTTACAGATTAGGATGACACCATTGAGGACATTTATCTTTTATTAAATGATGTCAAATTCAATGAAGTTACATCACCATTGCCATATTTAAATATTGCCTTATCTTACCTACATCAGCTTCTATCGTGATAAATTGTGTAGATATTCATGAGTTGGTATGTATCTGACTTAGTCATCATCTATGTCACATCCTCTGCAATAGTATCAAATTCTTATCAATCTAGTTGTCATCATACATCCATCGTCCTTGTTCTTGAATCATTTATGGTACTTGATCCATCTTATCATCTGTCACACTTTAACATTGTCTTGGAGATCATTGGCATCATTTCAATCTTTGGATCATGTACAAAATTTAGAGACTTTCTTCTTACTTCCTGTATAGTCCTATTCGAAATGAGAAGTCATTTTGCAAACATTTGTGGTGTTGTTTCTTCCTAAGGGGAGAAATATTATTCAATGATTGTGGAGCATTTTCAGCATCCAGTGCCAAACATCTACCAACACTACAGGCATAATTTGGAGGGGAGGTTGCATGGTTTCTCTTTTCCTATTAGTTTTGGGAGGAAGCATTTTCTCACGGAGTTCATTACTTCACATTTTTTGGGGGGTCACATAGGCCTGTTAGGATTTAGGTGCCATCAACCTTGTAAATCCTTTAATTAATTATTCTCCTAAAGTGTTTTCAACATTTACCCATAAGAGGTGAAACCGTTTAACCAACAATGGTGAAAGAGACAATGTAAATGTAGTGTTACCGTTACCGTTTGTCATTTAGGAAAAGGACAAAATAGCTAGGCGCCCCACTTGGAATCTTCTAGAATGAGGTTGTTAGGATATTGTAAGAGCATCTATGACATGTATGACAGTTGTCATAAGATGCTATGACAGTATGGCAGATTCCTATGACAAGTATGATAGATTCATATGATAGAATATGTTATCTTTGACCCCAGGTGCTCATGCATAAGTTATGCCTTATGATAACTGTAAGAGCATCTGTAAGAGGCTATTTTTAGGATGTCATGACCATTTCATGAAGGGAGGC
The DNA here is from genome assembly GCA_007258455.2 of Sequoia sempervirens. Taxonomy (NCBI): domain Eukaryota; kingdom Viridiplantae; phylum Streptophyta; class Pinopsida; order Cupressales; family Cupressaceae; genus Sequoia; species Sequoia sempervirens. The sequence continues at coordinate 111,551 of VDFB02337688.1, forward strand.
GTGGGTTTTTCTAGGTGGTATTGCTACCTATTGTTTGGTGAAACCATGGTGGTTTTCATCCTCACAAATCACTTTAAATAGGGGCCTTGAGCTAGAGTTATTCAATTCAGTTTTGCAGGTTTCCAAGGTAACAAGGTGTTGTAGGATTTTATAGGGATGATAAGAGAAGTCTATTGTTGCATGTAATATTTCATAATATTAGTAATATACTTGCCTCTCTTTCGGTGGTGGATTTTTTTCCCTTTGGGGTTTCTCCACGTAAATCTGTTGTTGCATGTATTATGATTCTTCTATCTCTCTCTCATTCTTTCTTCACACTAAAGCTAAAGGTTAATCTACATATTTCAGATTTGCATTCACCTATTTAAGTTCATATTGCAAGCTTTCTTCGCCTTGATAATCAACATTTGGTATCAGAGCTAATGGTTCTGTTAAGGAAGGGACACTTTCCTTTTAAAGTGTTGAAGGTTTTTGCTGTAGTGGGAGCTTTTGTGTTGTGAGTTTTGCATATTTGTGAAAGATTGTATACCATGGCCTCCACCTCTCATCAAGATATTGAGAAGTTCAATGGCACTGGTTATGAGATGTGGAAGTTGAAAGTGGAGGATCTCCTCGAGGAGAGAGATCAGTGGTTACTAGTTTCAGTTGATAAGAAGCCATCTACTTCAACCTTGTTGGATGAAGATTGGAAGAAGTTAGACAAGAAGGCTCGAGGGACCATTCAGTTGTGTCTCACTAATTCTATCTTCCTGAATGTCTCTTCAGAAGACACGACATATAAGCTTTAGAGGAAGATAGGTGAAGAGGAAGATAGGTGAAATCTATCAAACTAAGAGTTTGTCTAACAAGTTGTATCTCAAAAGATGTCTATATTCATTTAAGATGAAGAATGGTGATTCTATTGCTGAACATTTGAATGTTTTTAATTTGATTATAAGTCAGCTTGCATCTATTGATGTCAAAATAGAAGATGAGGATAAATGTATTCTATTGATTTGCTCTTTGCCAGAATCTTGGGAAAATTTAATTATGGTTATAACAAGTGGTGGTGCAGAATCTAAGAAGGATAATGTTATTCCCATACTTCTTTTAGAGGAGATGAGGAGGAAGACCATGCATAGTCGCTCCCAAGATGCCTTGCATGTGCGAGGTAGGCCCAAGGAGAAAGGGCCTAAAGGGAATAAGAAGAAGGAAAAGTCTAAAGGACGATCTAAGACCCCTGGAAAGAGCAAAGTGAAGTGTTGGAACTGTGGTAAACGAGGACATGTGAAGAAGGAATGTAGAAATAAGAAAATGAATACAGATTCCTTCACGGAAAAATCCTCTAATAACAGTGATTCTAATGCTTTTATTATTTCAACTAACACAGTTTGCAATGATGCTTGGCTTATTGATTCAAGTGCTTCCTTCCAGATGACTCCTCACAAGGAGTGGTTTTCTACATACAAAGAATATGATGGAGGAGAGGTCTTCATGGGTGACAACAGCTCACAAAAGATTGTCAGTAAAGGAAAGGTAAAGTTGTGTTTCAGTGATGGGAGGGTTAAAATCCTTGATGATGTTTTACATATTCTAGGACTTACAAAAAGTTTAATTTCGGTTTCCAAGTTGAATGATTCTAGAATGAATGTGACATTTAAAAAGTCTAGTTGCAGGATGGTAAGGGGAAGTTTGGTGGTTGCTAAAGGATCTTGGATAGGGAGTTTGTTTATGTTGCATGCCTCTACTTTTTGTAACTCCTCTTTTGTAACTAGCACTAAAAATGCATGTATGTTGTGGCACCATAGATTGGGTCACATTGGTGAAAAAGGTCTTAGGACCATACTTGATAAGAAACTAGTAGACGGTATTTCTGATTATTCTGTTGGTAAAAATGATTTTTGTGAGGATTGTGTGTTTGGTAAACAAAATAGGTCATCATTTCCTAAAGGAACTAATAAAGCTAATGGATTGTTAGAACTAATTCATTCGGATGTATGTGGTCTAGTGGATACAGATTCTTTGAGTAGATCACGTTATTATGTTTCCTTCATTGATGATTACTCAAGATATACTTGGATTTATTTTATGCATACAAAATCTGAAGTTTTCACCAAATTTAAGGAATTTAAGGCATTGGTTGAAAAGCAAACAGATTATAAGATAAAAGTATTGAGATCTGACAATGGGGGTGAATACTGTTCTAAGGAATTTGATGAGTTTTGCAAACATGCAGGAATTGTTAGGCTACACCTTACACACCCCAACAAAATGGGGTAGCAGAAAGAATGAACCATACATTAATGGAAAGAGCTAGGAGCATGTTAAGTAGTGCTAAGTTAGATAAATGTTTTTGGGCAGAAGTTGTTGGTACTGCTTGTTATTTAATTAACAGATCTCCTTGTAAAGCTCTTGTTGATAAAACACCTTATGAAATGTGGTTGGGTAAAAAGCCTTCAGTTTCACATTTAAGGGTCTTTGGTTGTGAGGCTTTTGTTCATGTGCCTAAAGAGAAGTGGTCTAAATTGGATCCCAAATCTCAAAAATGCATCTTTGTAGGTTATGGTGAAAATATTAAAGGTTATAAACTTTGGAATCCACTAACACGAAAGATGATATTTTCTAGAGATGTTATTTTTAGGGAATTTAGAGCTAACTCTGAAGATGAGCAACCAAAGGAAAAGTCAAAAACAATGCATTTTGAAACTAAGCAAGAAGATGCACATGTGGAAGAACAGAGAGATGGACAAGAAGATGGAGAAGAAGAAGAGAGTTCTGAAGAATCTGTTGTAACAGAAGAAGTTGAAAACAATGAGGATGAACATGAGGAGGAATCTCTTACTCCACCTTTGAGAAGGTCCACAAGACAATGAAATCTAGTTGACAGGTATAGCCCACCTGATTTTCGTTGTAAATTTTCTTTGATATGTACTGATGATGAACCTAGATCTTTCAGGGAGGCTCTCTCTTCAGAAGAATGTGAGTCTTGGATGCAGGCCATGTAGGATGAGATGATGTCTTTGAAAAACTGTGACACCTGGGATCTTTTTAGTTTTCCCAAAGGAAGAAAGGCCATTGGTTGTAAGTGGGTATATAAAAACAAGTTTGGTGCAAATGGTAAGTTGGAATGGTACAAGGCCAGATTAGTGGCCAAGGGCTACTCCCAGAGAGAGGGAGTTGATTTTGGTGAAATATTCTCTCCTGTTGCTAAGTTAACTCTATTAGATTCTTTATCCATTGCTGCTGCTTATGATTTAGAAATAGAACAAATGGATGTTAAAAGCTTTCTTGCATGGGGATCTCGAGGAAGAAATTTATATGCAACAACCTGATGGTTTTGTTGTGAAAGGAAAAGAACACTTGGTTTGCAGGTTAAAACATCTCTATATGGTTTGAAAGAGTCACCTAGGATGTGGTACCAAAAGTTTGATGCTTTTGCATTAAAGATGGGTTTTGTTAGAAGTGAAGAGGATCATTGTGTTTATTTTAAAGTTATTGATGATCAGAATCTTGATTATTGTCTTATATGTGGATGATATGTTGTTCATTGGTAACAATAAGGCAATGATTAGGGAACTTAAAACTCAGCTTTCTGGCACATTTGATATGAAAGATTTAGGGGTTGCTAAATATATTCTTGGGATGGAAATCATTAGGGATCGAGTTCACAGAAAGCTTTGGTTAAGTCAGAGTAAGTATGTTAACACTATTTTGCAGAGGTTTAATATGCAGGATTGTAAACTAGTAAATATTCCATTTCCTGTTGGTACTAAGTTAAGTTTAGACATGTGTCCTGAATTGGATGATGATATTGATGAAATTTCTAAAGTTCCTTATGCTAGTGTTGTCGGTAGTTTAATGTATGCAATGGTTTGTACTAGACCAGATATAGCCCAAGCAGTGGGAGTTCTAAGCAGGTTTATGTCTAACCCTGGTAAAGAACATTGGAATTTTGTTAAAAGGGTATTTAGATATTTGCAAGGCACTTCTGATTACTATTTGGTTTATCATGGTACTGACAATGTTGATAAGTCATTGGACATAAGGGTTTTGTTGATTAAGATTGGGCGGTGACTTGGATAGTGAAGGTCCACTAGTGGCTATGTTTTACTTTGTTTGGAGGTGCAGTAAGTTGGATGAGTAAAAGACAACCTACAGTTGCTTTGTCCACAACTAAAGCAGAGTATATGGCTGCTACACATGCCTCTAAGGAGGTAGTTTGGTTACAGAGACTTGGTAATGGTATTGGTTTTGATTGCAAGATAGTGAGGATTGGATGTGATAGTCAGAGTGCCATATGTTTGGCTAAAATCCTATGTATCATGCTCATACTAAGCATGTTGATGTTCAGTATCACTTTGTCGAGAAATGGTTGAGAATGGACAGGTCTTGATTTAAAAAGTTGACACTTTGGATAATGTTGCAGATTCTCTTACGAAGCCAGTCACCACAGAAAAGTTCTCTTGGTGCAGAAAGGCCATGGGCCTTGATCACTGTACTTAATTCTATGTAATTGTATCTCTATGGGTGTAATTTAAAATGTATGATGTCAAGTGGGAGAATGTTAGGATTTAGGTGCCATCAACCTTGTAAATCCTTTAATTAATTATTCTCCTAAAGTGTTTTCAACATTTACCCATAAGAGGTGAAACTGTTTAACCAACGGTGGTGAAAGAGACAATGTAAATGTAGTGTTACCGTTACCGTTTGTCATTTAGGAAAAGGACAAAATAGCTAGGCGTCCCACTTGGAATCTTCTAGAATGAGGTTGTTAGGATGTTGTAAGAGCATCTATGACATGTATGACAGTTGTCATAAGATGTTATGACACTATGACAGATTCCTATGACAAGTATGACAGATTCCTATGACAGAATATGCTATCTTTGACCCCAGGTGCTCATGCATAAGTTATGCCTTATGACAGTTGTAAGAGCATCTGTAAGAGGCTATTTTTAGGACATCATGACCATTTCATGAAGGGAGGCGTGGGTTTTTCTAGGTGGTATTGCTGCCTATTGTTTGGTGAAACCATGGTGGCTTTCATCCTCACAAATCTCTTTAAATAGGGGCCTTGAGCTAGAGTTATTCAATTCAGTTTTGCAGGTTTGCAAGGTAACAGGGTGCTGCAGGATTTTATAGGGATGATAAGAGAAGTCTATTGCTGCATGTAATATTTCATAATATTAGTAATATACTTGCCTCTCTTTCGGTGGTGGAGTTTTTTCCCTTTGGGGTTTCTCCACGTAAATCTGTTGTTGCATGTGTTATGATTCTTCTATCTCTCTCTCTCATTCTTTCTTCACACTAAGGCTAAAGGTTAATCTACATATTTCAGATTTGCATTCACCTATTTAAGTTCATATTGCAAGCTTTCTTCACCTTGATAATCAACACAATTATGTGAGGTGGTTGGTTTTGAATCTCATTTGTGTGTTAATGAGTCAAATGATGAATCATTATATACCATGTCTCAACTCTTATAAATATTTTTGTCTTAGGATCCATGAGATGATATTCTTTTGAGGTAGTAGTCTACCCCGAGATATACATTGGAGTGTCTTGGGATTGATCTTCTTTATCTTATTTGCTTGGATATGCACATATGTTGTACAAAAAAATAATATAAGATTAGAGATTGAAGGATAATGACCATTTTATACCTCTTTTAGTTTCTTTTATTGAAAGATATTTCCAGGTTCCTTATTGAGAAGATACATAAATTTTTGGATTACTTCATAAAATTGATCCTCCAAATTAGTTGTGGAAAGCATGTTGTGAGTTGTGAGCCATATCCATTATGGTTGAATTGTGATGTTTTGTAATTCTATTTTTTTGGAGTGTATAAGGTAATTCAAGTGTTTTTTGCTATTGTGATACTTCTAGAGTGTCATGTGAATTTATTTGATGTGAATTCCTCCCCTAAATCTAAGTAGAGGAGAAGAATATGTCATCCTATTTGTTGTATAACTCATTGATAGAAGTCATGAAAGTGTGCAAAGGCTTCACTCTTCTTCTTAAGAAAGAAAAACCATGTCTTGAGATATAATTCATCCAAAAATAACTAGGAGTACTAGAATCCTTGAAATGAAGTTAGTAGGGGTCTACATAGATTGCTATGCATGACTATAAAATTTTCCTTGTTATGTAAGGTATTGAATTGGTGAAATTGTGGGATGGATGCTATCATATGGTTTAGGACATAGAGCACACCCACACTTCCAATTTCATTCAAGGGTAACCCTAAAGATCTCAATGCAAAAGAGAAAGAAATCTTGTAATAGGGTTTTCCTAAGGGTTGAATGCAAACTAATAAGCCCGGTTCACTGCCAAGTTTAAACTTGGAAAAGATAATGACATGCAATATGAAATGAAAAACCCTAATATAATGTAAACTTGATTTAAATGGTCCCTAGAAATGCAAGGAAAACAAAATAGAAAGCTATAAGATGAAATGTGTACACTTGGAAACTTGAAGATGACTAGAAACAAAATATAATTCTAGGATGATGATAGACTCCAAATCAAAAAAGAAGGTATTCTAAATTCTAGCTCACCAAAATGAAAGATAGAATTTTGTCTCCACTAGGGTTTAGGACCTAGGGAATTAATCTTCTGTACTTTAGATTTAAGGATTGACCCTAGAGATCTCACCCCAAGAGTGGAATAGAGGAAAGAGATCTAACAATAGGGTATCATAGGGTATGATTTTAGATTACAAGAGGGGTTCACCACCAAGTTTAAAATTGGAAAAGATAATGATATGCAAGATGAAATGTAAAACCTAGTTCAATGCAATGATTCAGTAAATGACTTGGAAATGAAAACAAAACATAATAGAAAAGTATAAAATAGAAAGTGTGCACCTAGAAACTTTCTGGAGATGGAATGGAGCTCTAAAATATTGGAAAACCTAATTTTTGGTATAGTGGCACTCATTTTCCATTCTGGGTGAATCAGTCCTAGATCTAGGTCTCTACACAGGATCAAGTTTTAGCCAAATAGGTATCCAAATCTACAAAGATCTCTGAAAAATCATATAGTGGGACTCATAGATGAACCACAACTAGGGGATCAGTCCCATTTTGTCGTGAAGTGTCCCAAGAGTAGAATCTTCAAATGAAACTTTGCAAGAATTTGACGATGGATAAAATAAGCACTTTCCTACTGATTTCATGCAAATTGGATAGATATTTTTCCCTAGATTTGAGTTTACATGAGTCTTAACGAATTTTCATGAAAAATTTGACAACATTTGCAACTTTTTCATTTTGGTTCCTTTGAAGGCTTCAAATCCACTTTTCTTCAATCTACAAACCTATAATCACACATTAAAGAGAGGAATTTTTTTTGATTGTTAGGGAATAAGGGTATTCCTTGATCAAACACCTTTTAGGTAATTAAATGAAATGTTGAAATAAGATAATGAAACATGAAACAAGAAATAATGAAATTAGAAACTTTCCATAATGATGGATCTTGAATTGCTGCAACAATTGATGGAGAATTTTGATCTTTAATGTCCTTGAATGCTCTTGTGAATGCTTAATGATCTTGTGAACTCAACTTGCTATTAAGAATGTTCTCACAAAAGTATTAGGTGAAAATGAGTGAAAGAAACTTGTACTTATAATTAATTATGCAAGAATTCCTAAAATTACAACACTACAAGTTGACATCAGATCTAGGATCGAATAAAATCTTGTTGGAAATTTGAATTGAATTTGAATTTTGGTCATAGAGGACTCATTTTCCCAAGGTGGAAAATGAGTCCCATCTAGAATAATGTATGAGACCAAAAATCAAAAGTGCTTAGGAAGGTGTAAATACAGGTTTGGGACCCAAAAATCTAGGTGGGACTCATTTTCCCAAGATGGTGAATGATTCCCATATCATTAAATCTAAGCCACAAAAGCCAAGAACACCTGAAATATGATTGGTTACTAATTGGTGTCCGGGTTATCCTAAAAAAGATGTAATAAATGAGGCTTGTGGATGCAAAATAGGGCCAATTAAAGCATAAGAAATCCCAATTATTAATGAAAAGCCTAAAGGGATGTGAAAGTGTGTTACAAAACTTTACAACACTCCAAATAAGGAAAGATTAATGTTGATTATGATTAAAATTGTATTAATTATTCTCAGTTAATTGATAAAGCCCTAGAAAAGTGTGAAAGTTTGTTACAATGCTTCACAACACTTTAGCAAGGCACCCTTAAAATCCATTTGTTCACAAGGGCTCAAGACATAATTTGAATGTGTTATCCACATTAAAAAATGAAATCAAGGAAACATTAAGCCAAAATCCACAAGGAGGACCCAAATGAGTGTGAAACTGTCACAAGACCCATTTTTTGACACTACACACAATTTATGAATTTTTCCATAAATGTTCCAATAGGCACCTACTCTTCTATATAATCTAACCTTGAGGGTTCTTTACGAATTTTTGTTTCAAAATTTTTGTACTTATAACTTACAATTTACCATCTTTACAATGTCAGTATCTTCATTTCTCAAAGGAATTTTATTCAAATTTACACATGTTTCTGTAAGAGAGGGGGACCAACCACATGAAGGCTCCAAGTCATGGAGAGCCAAGAGTGGAGGGTTACCTTGACTTACCTCACTCTAAAGGGATGAGGATCAAGAATGAAGAACAATATAAAGTAATTATATCACTCTACAAACCTAAAATTCTACTTGAGGCTAAATGAGCCAATTTCTAGAGTTTGAATTGTAGCTCAGATAGCTCTTTGTACAAGGATGATAACACATTGGTGTTCATACAACCAAAAAGTGTAAAGTACAGTAGATAAGCTACCAGAAACCTACATACAGGCTAGCTAAATGATTTTAGTGAAAAGGAAAAAATGATGAAATACATAAAGCAAGTGCAGAAATAATAAAACAAGTAGATGAAGAATAAGGTGATGAAAACCACGTCACTAAAATACTAGTTCGCCAGCCAACTCCATACACACGTTCACCTACACACAAGAAAGAAGGGGAAAATTTTTGGGGTTGTATATGGGTTTGCCTTAGTCAAACACCCACTTTGGTGTTTCCACCTCCATGAAAAACCAAAAAGAAATTAAGAAGAAAAGTATGATAAAGAAGATGAAAGAAGTGCAATGAACACTACAAAAGACAAATGCTACTCTATCAAATCACAAAGGAGAGGAATGAAGTGTTATCACCTCCACCCAAAGGATCTCAACACAAATGAATGGAGAATGCAAGCAATGAACTTGGAAAAGTCACCATCGTCATGACCATGGTGAAGGGAGGTCTTGCAAGACTCCAAGCTCACAAATTCTATGGTAGCCTCACATGTGCATTATGGAGTTGATGGAGTGACAAGCTATTGCAATGCTCAAGCTGAGTGGTGGAAATGGAATGCTAGAATGCTGAGAATGAAAGGGTTGAAGTGAAAAATGCTTGAGAATGTGAAGAAGTTGTGCAAAGATGAAGTAATAGTGAGATGAATGGATTTGAAAGCCAAAGGGAGTCATTTTTTTGGTTAGTTGGTCACACATCTAGGCATTATAATTCAACCTTAATCAGGTGTGAAACATCCTTGTGGACTTTGGATGCAAGAATCTGTTAGGGATGGTAACATTTCACATAGATTTTTTTGCATCGCGCTCACATCCCTAATGAAAATTCGCCCACCAACACACAAAACACGCACCAAGTGGATGTATTCTGGATGGGTATGTAGAATTTTTCCTTTGAATTTGATTTTCTAAGGTGAGGGCATGTGAAAGGGGAATTTACATAAGGGGTGTAAATTCTCTCTTATATATTTTTTCCCCACTTTAGTAAGCATGAATATCGATAAGAATTTGGTAAAGTAGATAGAAGAGATAGAGATGTATACCTGAATTGTTGAGGAAGCAGACCGCAATCTAGAAAACTTGAATCCATAGCTCTGTAGAACTATGAAGTGGAACAAATTACACCAAAGGACGTCATACCAATGATGGATAAATCCTGTAGGATGTAAGCACCTCACAGGCCCACAAACTTGCAAGAAGGAATTCTCCCAAGTACTCTCTCATGAAGGAAGCCTAGTGCAAAGGGGGGACTCCACAAATTAAAACTAGTAAGTGGCTTCATAGGTGCATCTGCAAAGCAACATGTTAATCCAAAAATAAAACATGTTAGGAAACACAAAGTAGCCACATAGGAAAACAAGTAGACAGTCACATAGATAGTCAACAAATTGAAAGGATTTCAAAGCGGCCCCTTAGGAACCCTTCAAAAGAAGAGGGGCCCACTCAAAGGATGCATTGTTTGAAAATGTAAGAATTTTTTTCACAAATCAATTCAACATCAAGGAATCCTTTTGAAAGATGTTCACATCATCAAGGAATTCAAAAGGAAGAAAATGCCCCCTCACAAGGGGAAGCTCAAGGATTCTCCTGTAGGAAAATTTTCTCCCTCCTCAAAGGAAAACTCTTCAAGTTATTTCTTTGTGAACCCATGATGAAGGAAGCATGTTCCTCTAGGGGTCCAAGTTGAGAATGTGATTTTTTTTTTTTTTGAAAAAGATTGCAAAGATTTTTGAGAAAAGATCCATTGGAAATGAATGCATTTTATGAAAATAAAAATTGACATAGTAGATTCCCTTAGGGTAGTGCATGTTGAATTCAAAGGCACACAATGTCCTAAGGAGAGAAAAGTGAGAATCAAAAAAGTGATATTGTGGCCCACGGGACATAATGAGATGTCACCATGGTGATGTTATCGCACACACAAGGGACAACACATAGGAACCACAACATCACAACTCAAGAAAAAAAGAGAGAAAGATAACTAAAGTGTATAAGAAATAATGGAATCATAGATAGAGGACATAGGGGTGATCTGATATTTCCTAATCAGAGCTACTCATAAATATTTATAAGGATAGTAATAGTATATAAATGAACTGTCATCAACACCCTATTATATCAAACCATATGAAGAATGCATAAGAAGATAAAGTAAAATAAAAAATTAGGTCTACATGGAAGGGAAGCCTAAATGCCCCCAACACTTTGTATCATCCCCAATTTACCAAAAATCAATATACATAACAAAGGAAGAATTATGCCACAAATGGAGGAAGTTTACAACACATAATCACTCCTGTATCCAAGAACCAACAAGGGTGACAAGGGTCATCAAGGAACACATAACACAAGCACAAGGGAACACATCACAACAAATATGCCTAATCTAAAGGTAAATAAAAGGCCTCCCCTAACACTCATCGACCAAGAGGTCATTCACTTCCCAATCTAGATCATTATAATGAGAAGGCAGATGAGCCTGCAGTGGTGGAATACTAAGGGGAGGGTGTCCAACCCTCTCGCAACAAGAGCCAAGGAAGAAGGCCCCACAAGGTCTTCTTCACTCGGCTCTTGTGGAGCTATGGTTAGTGATTTCATGAAGATTGTTGACAAGGTTGGGACCTTGTCCAGAGAGTTAAACATGCACTTCATGGGAGTTCCATGTGATACCTCAATGAATGGGGAGTGTGACACCTAAGATTCATTGCTAGGCTCACAAAGTGACTCGAGAATGGTGACAAACTCAAGGGAAGCTGGAACTTGCTCCTTCATTAGGACGGTACAAGCTAGTGTAGGAGCACCCTTTAAAGAAGGTAGGCTCCTCTTATTCCCTCTATTGCTAGAAGGGCCAAACTTTATCTTCTACTTCATTAGAGGATGTGAGCTCCCCACAGATGAGTTGAGAGGCATGGAAGAGGAGGAGAAAACCACAACAAACACCACCAAGGTATTCAAAATTTCCATTGCATTAGGGAATGGCAGGATGTCTTGAAGGGACATCAAAATGGGCGGCTTGACCGAAGGAATGATAAAAACCTACACCATTTT